>BLSH010197763.1:5682-23857 GCA_018402905.1 Glandirana rugosa
GCGGGTCCGGCAGTAGAGGGAAGAGTGGGGGTACCACTGTCTCCGGTAACTTTTTCGCCACGTCTTTCCGGAACTTGTTGAGGTGTCCCTCTAAGTTGTTGTAAGACGGTCTGACCTGGTGCGACTCCTTGCCTAATCGTGTCTACTCCTACTGTTACGATAGGATAGGCGTTGATATCGGTCCGAGAGGTGGGTCGTTTCCCTGTACGTTCTTTTCGAGCTGCTGGATCTCTTATCCAGGTCTTCCTTGTTGAATGCGTAATAACCTTATGGTCTCAGGATGTTGGTTTGACGTGAGAAGTGGTAGACGTTATGTTGGTATGGGGTCGTCGATCCGGAGTTCATAGGGACGTATCAGCTCTCCCCTCTCGACTATGCAGGGATACTTGAGGCCTAGCTGCTGGGGTATGGTTGTATTGCAGATGGTGAAGAGTGCAGTTTGGTTGTAGGACTCTGGTATTCCAATAATGCGTAAGTTGTTCCTTCTGGACCTATTCTCTAGGTCGTCGAGCTTTTCTTGCATGTCCCTTTGCTGGGTGGAGAGCCTGGCTATAGTTGCGGATAGGATAGCATTGTCATCCTCATCTGTGCTAATCCGTTCCTCAGCGTGGTCCAGTCTGGCAGAATGTTGTTGAATCTCCCTGTGGAGTTGTTCAAGGCCTTTCTGCACCGCTTTTTCAATGGCCTCTGTCACCATGGGGGTGAGAAGGGAGATGACGGCCTGGGCGATCCCTGGAGGGGAGGCTGGGTCGAGTGGGGGATCAGGTGGGGGTCTTGGGAGCAGGCTGTGGTGTGATGGGCTGTGTGGCGTGGTCGCTGGGCCCTGTGTTGATGCTGCTGGAGCAGCGTGTGACTGCTGTGCAGCCGCCATGTTGGCTGCAGCATGAGCGCTGTCTCCCTCTGGCTGGAGCTGGAGCGGGGCTGCGCGGGCCGTCTGCCGTTCCACGAAGCGATCCATGACCGTCTGCTAGTGCTCCCCTGGGTGTGGAGGGGGGTTGGCGGGGTGTACCTCGGTGCAATCTGGCTTTGTATGCTGTTTTTCGGAGGAACCGGCGGGAGCTCTTCTCCTTCACCTCCTCTCCATGCGGGCGCCGGAACCGGAAGTTCTTTCCATTGATTTTAATAGGGTTTGTGTATTCACATGAACGTATTGCCTGTTTGCGTGTGTACTGGTCCGAACCGAACTGGGGGTGTTCGGCTCATCCCTAGTGACAGTACAGTGCATGCATCCCTTATTAGCAGCCATTAGTGTGGGGGAAAGAAAACGCACTCTCCTGAGCCTGTCCTTGCATTACACTCACACAGGTAATCATTCAAGGTCCTCTGCTGCCTGTGCAGCCACTGCAGCATTGCCAAAGTTGAGTTCCACCTGGTGGGCATGTCACAAATCAGATGATTCATGGGCAGGTAGAATTCCCCTTGAATTTCAGCCAATCAAACACTGGCTGTGTATGACCACCTGAAATGGCTACAGACTCTTCTGGCCTGCCTTAAAAGATCTTACACTGCGTCTTTTAGCTTGGCTTGTTGAAAGGCCCCTTGAATGCTAAGGGGGTACTGGTGGTTCATAGGACCATCTAGCAGAGTAGGGCATGGAGGAGACATGGGAGGCATAGTTGGCTTATATTGCACCTAGGTTTTTATTGTTTACTTGTATTACTACTACTACTTGTATTACTTGTATAACAATTAACCATTTCAATAAATATATATTTTAAAAAAAGGGATGCAAAAATTCAACGTGAATGACAGATTGCAAAATAGAGTAAAAAAATCCTCATATATAAATAGTAAAAATGTCAGGTCTGAGCATGTTCACATGGCAGAAAAAAAACGCTCATATAGAGCATTTTTTGTACAAAGTTTAGATGAGTTTAACCTTTTTTTTCTGCCAGTAAGCTCCAATCAGGAAAGCAAACCAGAACGTTTTTTTCCTGCTTCTAAACGCTGAGCTCAAAATATTTCTGTAATCGTCCTAATGTGCATGGACACATAGTATAACATTGTGCTGCTTCTACAGGCAGTGCACAAAACTCCTGTAGAAGCAGAGATTTTTAAGCCAGTGTGCATGGAAGTTAGAGGGATAAACTCAAGAGCAGAAATAACCTTAGAGCCAGTGCTGAGAGGGGTCCCACACAGGGAGGGGGATTAGTGAAGGACGACTGTCTCATTCTTAGCAAATAAAAGCTGTCAGCTTTCATCTGCTGGAAGAAAAGAGACACAATTGTCGTCTGTCACTAATCCCCCTCCCTGTGTGGGCCCCCCTGTGTGCTCGGGGCCCCGTAGAGCAGGGCTGGTGGCCCCCCCCATCAGCGGCCCTGGGTGCGGGGGCCGGTATGGGGGGTGATCTGAGTGGTGGGGGGACACATCTGGATCCCCCCAAGCCCCATGCAGCACCTGAACCCAGCAGGAGCAGCAGAAGAGGGATACCAGCTAATGATGGTAGCTGCAGGGATTGGGTTTGGTAGGGGAGTCTGCTGAACAATTCTGATATAAGCTTATGATCATTGAGGAGCTTATAGGCGAGGGAGACATTAGGGGAGCGGGCCCGGCGACGTGCCCCTTGATATATTGGGGTCCCTTACAGCAGTACTGCCTGCATATCGGCGCCATGACACCTGCCTGTTTTCAGGCATAATTCCAGTCTGTCATATATCTTCCGCTTTCTAGTAGGGGTGGGCCGAACACCCCCCAATTCGGTTCGCACCAGAACATGCGACCAGACAAAAAATTTGTCTGAACATTCGAACACCATTAAAGTCTATGGGACCTGAACATGAAAAATCTCAAGTGCTCATTTTAAAGGCTTATATGCAAGTTATTGCCATAAAAAGTGTATGGGGACCCAGGTCCTGCCCTAGGGGACATGTATCAATGCAAAAAAAAGTTTTTAAATCAATTGTTTATTCAGGAGCAGTGATTTTAATAATGCTTAACCACTTCAGCCCCGGAAGGATTTCCCCCTTTAGGACCAGAGCACTTTTTGCGATTTGGCACTGCATCACTTTAACTGACAATTGCGCGGTCAACGTTGCACCCAAACAAAATTTGTATCCTTTTTTCCCCACAAATAGAGCTTTCTTTTGGTGGTATTTGATCACCTCTGTGTCATTTCTGATTGCCGCTATAAACAAAAAAAAAGCGACAATTTTGCAAAAAAAAAAAACAATTTTTCTTACTTTTTGCTAAAATACAAATCCAAAAAAAATGTAAAAAAAACATTTTTTTCATCGGTTTTGGCCGATTTATATTCTTCCTCATATTTTTGGTTAAATAATCGCAATCAGCGTTTATTGATTGGTTTGCGCAAAAGTTGCAGCATTTACGAATGATGAGAATTCATTTCTGGAGTACTGCTATATATCTTTGGTAAAAAAATAACACAAATTAGTGGATATTATTTGGTCTTTGTGAAAGTTATAGAGTCTACAATCTATGGTGCCAATCACTGAATATTGATCACACCTGATGCACTGATGGCCTATCTTATTTCTTGAGGCCCTAACAAGACAGGAAAGTACAAATACCCTCCAAATGACCCCTTTTTGGAAAGTTGACAGTCCAAGGTATTTAGTAAGAGGCATGGCGAGTTTTTGAAGTTGTAATTTTTTCCCACAATTCTTTGCAAAATGAAGATTTTTTTTCTGTGTTTTATTTTCACAAAATTGTCATATTAACAGATTATTTCTCACACCCAGCATATGCATACCACCAATTACACCCCAAAACACATTCTGCTACTCCTCCTGAGTATGGGGATACCACATGTGTGAGACTTTTACACAGCCTGGCCACATACAGAGGCCTAACATGCAGGGAGCACCATCAGGCATTCTAAGGACATAAATTACACATATACAGTCATTTCCTGACTACCTCTTGCACTTTTGGAGGTCCTGGAGCACCAGGGCAATGGAAACACTCAAAAAATGACCCCATTTTGGAAAGTAAACACCCCAACTTATATTCTATGAGGCATAATGAGTCTTTTGAACGGTTAATTTTTTCCACAAGTTTTTGGAAAATGTGGAGAGAACATGAAAACACATTTTTTTTTACACAAGGTTGTCCATTTATACAATATTTCTAACACACAGCATGTACCTAGCAAAAATTTCACCCTAAAAAATATCCTGCTACTCGTCCCAAGTATAGCGATACCACATGTGACACTTTTACACAGCCTGGCCACATACAGAGGCCCAAAATGCAGGGAGCACCATCAGGCGTTCTAGGGGCATAAATTTCAAATCTAATTTGACTACCTATTACATTATTGTGAGGCACTGTGGTGGCACTGATGGGCGCTGTAGTAGCACTGATGGGTGCTGTAGTGGCACGGATGGGTACTGTAGTGGCATGGATGTGTCATGAATGAGAACTGATGTGATATGGATGAGCATGAATGGGGGTGGATAAGCCATAGATGGGGATGACTGAGCACGGATGGATGACTGAGCACTGATGCATGTGTGAGCACGGATGCATTGGTGAGCACGCATGCATGGGTGAGCATACATGCATGGGTGAGCACGCATGCATAGGTGAGTACAGATGGATGGTGGAGCACGGATGCATGGCTGAGCATGGATGGATGGGTGAGCACGGATTGATGGGTGAGCACAGATGAGGCTGGAT
The DNA here is from genome assembly GCA_018402905.1 of Glandirana rugosa. Taxonomy (NCBI): domain Eukaryota; kingdom Metazoa; phylum Chordata; class Amphibia; order Anura; family Ranidae; genus Glandirana; species Glandirana rugosa. Next base: position 10,321 of record BLSH010197763.1, read on the forward strand.
GGGTGAGCACGGTTGGATTGGAAAGCATGGATGAGGCTGCATGGGTGAGCATTACTGGTTTGGTGAGCACGGATGCATGGGTGAGCATGGCTGGATGGGTAAACACGGATGCATAGGTGAGCATGCATGCATGGGTGAGCACAGATGGATGTCAGAGCATGGATGCATTGCTGAGCATTGATGCATGGGTGAGCACAAATGCATGGGTGAGCACGGATGGATGGGTGAGCACAGATGGATGATGGAGCATGGATGCATGGGTGAGCACGGATGAGGCTGGATGGGTGAGCACGGATGAGGCTGCATGGGTGAGCACGATTGGATTGGTGAGCACGGATGCATGGGTGAGCACAGATGCATGGGTGAGCATGGATGAGCATGGCTGGATGGGTGAGCACGGATTCATGGGTGATGGATGAGTGAGCACGGATGGGTGAGCACGGATACATGGGTGATGCATGAGTGAGCATGTATGGGTTAGCATGGATGTATGGGTGACAGATGAGTGAGCATGGATGGATGAGCATGGGTGACGGATGGCTGAGCACTGATGCATGGATGATCACGGATGCATTGGTCAGCACACATGCATGGGAGAGCATGCATGCATGGGTGAGCACAGATGGATGGCAGAGCATGGATGCATGGCTGAGCATTGATGCATGGGTGAGCACAAATGCATGGGTGAGCACGGATGGATGGGTGAGCACGGATGGATGGGTGAGCACGGATGCATGAGTTAGCACAGATGGATGGCAGAGCATGGATGCATGGGTTAGCACAGATGCATGGGTGAGCATGGATGCATGGGTGAACATGGATGAGGCTGGATGGGTGAGCACGGATGAGGCTGCATGGATGAGCATGATTGGATTGGTGAGCACGGATGCATGGGTGAGCATGGCTGGATGGGTGAGCACGGATGCATGGGTGATGGATGAGTGAGCAGGGATGGGTGAGCATGGGGGACAGATGAGTAAGCATGGATGGGTGAGCATGGGTGACGGATGGCTAAGCACTGATGCATGGGTAAGATGGGTGAGCACGGATGCATTGGTGAGCACACATGCATGGGTGAGCATGCATGCATGGGTGAGTACAGATGGATGGTGGAGAATGGATGCATGGCTGAGCACGGAGGGATGGGTGAGCACAGATGGATGGGTGAGCACGGATGGATGGTGGAGCATAGATGCATGGGTGAACACAGATGAGGCTTAATGGGTGAGCATGGCTGGATTGGTGAGCACGGATGAGGCTGCATGGGTGAGCATGACTGGATTGGTGAGCACGGATGCATGGGTGACAGATGGGTGAGCACGGATGCATGGGTGACAGATGGGTGAGCATGGATGGATGTGTGAGCTTGGATGCATGGGTGAAGGATGGGTGGGCATGGATGGGTGGGCATGGATGGGTGAGCACGGATGCATGGGTGACGGGTGGGTGGGCACAGATGGGTGAGCAAGGATGCATGGGTGATGGATGGGCTGGCACGGATGTGTGAGCATGGATGAGGCTGCATGGATGAGGCTGCATGGATGAGGCTGCAGGGGTGAAGCTGGATGGGTGGATGAGGGGTCCCTGACTGGCACATAGCGGTGCTGTGGGCACTTCAGACCCTGCCCACAGCACCTCTGCATCTCCTCTCTCCCCCCTCTCCTGTCACACTGCACCGATCGGCGTGGAGAGGGGAGAGACAAGCTGGATATCCACCGGCTTGTTTACATGTGATCGCTCCATCATTTGACCGAGCGGCCATTTACTGCGATCCATGATGCTCTGGGTCTCAAGGACCCAGTGGTCACGGGAGCTGCCAGGTGCATGCCCCAGGGGGTGCGCGGGAGCGCGATTCTGGGAAGACGTTATAGTACGCCCTCCCAGAATAATGGATCCACCTTGCGGCCGTGTAATTACATTACACGGTCGGCAAGTGGTTAAATAAAACAAATTCACAAAGACTGGAAAAGGAAAACATATGTGTTAATTTTACTTTCTTAGATCATCTTGAAAATTGAGACAGATTTCAGTTGTGCCTTCTTACAGCTTTTAAAAATGTTGCCCAGTGAGGTTAGCTATTGTCCAGTATAAGGCCTGGTACACACTGTCAGATTTTTTTTGTTCAGCCCACTAAAAACCTGACAGATCACTGTACTAACACAGTCAGTGTAAGTACAGCGATCTCCCTCGCTGTGCTATTGTGTTCTGACAGGGAATGGCCTCTCCACCCCACCAGAACACAGAGGTCAGTGCTCTCAGCCATTGGACTGCCTATCACAGGATGATGCACTGTAATCCGGCCCGGACTGGCTATAGACACACCGGGCACTTGCCCAGTGGGCTGTGGCCTCCGGGCTGCATGCGGGGTGGAAAGCAACTGCAGCAGCTGGGTTCTGTTGTCCGTGGATGCTTCTGTCCATGGCCTCCTATCTGGGCTGCCCCTGGAGCCCACCCAGCTGGTCTGTCCCTTCTGTTTGCGGCTGCCCACTCAGCCTCCTCATAGCTGCCCATCCAGTTAATGAAATGGCTAGGGGCAGGGCCGATCCTAGGCGGGTGCGCGGGAGGCGCCACAGATGGCGGGGTGCCAAAGTGCCAGAAAGATCCTCTCCCTCTCTGTGTCCAGACTGTTTCTGCTCCCCTGCCCCACCAACGATGACAGAGAAACACATTGTCATCCAATGCGGCCAATGAAACTCTGCCAATGTGTGTTAATTACAGCAAAAGTCCCGCTCTGTAGCAGTGGGGAAAGGGGGTGGATTAGGGCCGTCTCTGGTGGTCTGAGGCTGTCTCCAGTGGTCTGAGTCTGTCTCTACTGGTCTGAGGCTGTCTCTGCTGGTCTGGAGCTGTCTCTGCTGGTCTGAGGCTGCCTCTGTTGGTCTGGAGCTGTCTCTGTTGGTCTGAGGTTGTCTCTGCTGGTCTGAGGATGTCTCTGTTGGTCTGGAGCTGTCTCTGCTGGTCTGGAGCTGACTCTGCTCGTCTGGGCTATCTCTGGTGGTTTAGGACTGTCTCTGCTGTCCTGGGGCTGTCTCTGCTGATCTGAGGCTGTCTCTACTGGTCTGGAGCTGTCTCTGCTGGTCTGAGGCTGCCTCTGCTGGTCTGAAGCTGTCTCTGCTGGTCTGGCGCTGTCTCTGCTGGTCTGATGCTGTCTCTGCTGGTCTGGAGCTGTCTCTGCTTGTATGGAGCTGCCTCTGCCAGTCTGATGCTGTCTCTGTTGGTCTGGGAGTGTCTCTGCTGGTCTGGGGTGTCTCTTCTGGTCTGGAGTTGGTTGTCTCTGCTGGTGTGGAGCTGTCTCTGCTGATCTGGGGATGTCCCTTTGCTGGATTGGGATGTCTCTCAGAATATCCTGGCACCCATGCGAACACTAGCCCCCCCCACCTTCATCGGGGGGCCCAGTATAAAATGCCCGGGCCTATTTTCTGACCCAGTTTGGGCCTGACTGTAATAGCCAATCTTACTGGGAAGGTGCAAAGAGGAGCATACTCACAGATTTTTTTTTGTTATCTCAGCATTTCAAAGTGTTACACAAGGCAAGAAAATAATTGGTACTGTGCAGAATCCATACATACAAAACATACCTTTGAACTTAAGATTGAGGGGTACGACAGGGAGACCTAGACCTGTGGGATGCGTAGTGCGCCACAAAAAGGGGTGTGGCTAAACATGATAATGGAAAGGGCTTAATGGCATTTAGGAAGAGACTGTGGATGGATTACAGGTGATAATCAGAGACTGTGGATGGACTACAACAGAAAAACAGAGGCTGGTGATGGACTATAAAAGATAACAAGAGACTGCGGATGGACTACAGGAGATAACCAGAGACTGCGTATGGACTACAAGAGATAACCACAGTCTGCGGATGGACTACAAGAGATAATCAGAGACTGCGGATAGACTACAGGAGAAAACCATAGGCTGCGGGTGGATTACAAGAGATAACGAGAGGCTGCAGATGGACTACAGGAGATAATCAGAGACTGCGGATGGACTACAAGAGATAACCAGAGACTGTGGATGGACTACATTTAAAATTCTAACTTTCAGCAATGTACATCTATACAAGGGTGAACAACACTGTAAGGGAGGGTTTAGCAAAACAGCCGCCTCCGATGACGTCCATGTGACGAAACGCATCAGGTGGAGCCTGGATAGCGTCATTGCGCACTTCCGGTCTGGTTTGGATCGCAAGGCAGTTCCGGTTTCCTTACAGAGTGGACCCATGTCTGACTTCTCGTAACCCCATGTAAGTTTTCTACACTTTTCCCAGCTCTTCCAACGGAACGTCTTTAATTGCTGCCTATCTCCCCCATATGTGAGCTATCCCGGGAGGACCCGGGACTACTATCAAGGGCGGACGGCAGTGGAACCACAGCATTGGTGTGAGTACCGGTGAGTGGGGAGCCAGGAGGAGGGGAGCACTATTTGCCACGGTTTCGCTCCACCTCTCCTTTTCCTGCACTGCACACGGTTTCTTATCACCTTTGGCACCTGGCCCCTTTGAGGACTTTAGGACTGAGAACTGTAGTTGATTTACTTTCTCAGTTCATTTCTAAGGATACTTCTACAGCACTCCTTGGGGTTAGCTATTGGACTGACCCCTATTGGCGACTTTTTGGCATTACAGGTCTCCATACACTGGTACTTAATCTGGACACCTATTTATGTCTCCTTCTGCATGGTTATTTTATACACTAGTTGCTTCCATTTTATGTATATATGTGGTTACTACTTTTTACCAGCACTGAATGCACTTTATGTGGTTTATCACTAATTATTAGAGTGGTAACACTCTCACAGGATCTCTTTTCAACATTTTATATATTGTCACTTATATGTGTATAACCGGTTCGTTTATACCTATTACCCTACACACATTTTTTTTATTATTGTTGATTGGTTTAGGCAGCGCCTTTTCCCACACCCCTTCCTCACTTCATAGCAAAACAGTGAGTCTACAGGCAGTGTATATTGGCAAAAAGACCTACCTGGCCAGCTGGGCTTACCTCCAGCTCTCAGAGGTCTGGGGGCAGGTCTTTCAGCGGTCTGGGGGGCGGGGCTCTCCAAGGTCTGGGGCTCTCAGTGGCCCAGGGAAAACACTCTCAGTGCTCTCGGTTTCTCTGCTCCGAGCCTCCTTGCACATACACGCTGCTGACAGCACCTCCCTCAGCCCAAATCAATTCTGACAGCCCAGGCAACACACAATAACAGTGTATGTAAGCCAGTGCCCTGCCGAGTGCGACTATGGCGGCATGGGCAGCGCCACTAGTTTGGGGGGCACACATACTTCTTCTGCCATCTGCACTGATGCTCTGGGGGGTTTCAACCCCCAAAACTCCCCCCTTATCTACAGCCCTGGTATAGGATTGCGTATATGGAGATTTTCAATGTGTGTGTTTTTTTTTTGGTTTTGTTTTCTGTGGGTTGAACTGGATGGTCTTTTTTCAACCAGATTTATGTAACTATGCTATGCCATACTTCTATAGCATCTCATCTGGTACCTGATGTTAGAGAAGTATACATTCATATATTTAACACGTAGCCACCACCAAGTGCAACAGTAGTGAAAATCCACTATGTAAAATCATGTACATATCACTTCCACATTTAAGATGTTATGTAGCACTCTAGTGATTGTTGATTGTTGGCCAATCCTAATGGCCTTATCAAACTCTGCACTGTAATCTACTGTTTCCACAATGTACATATGTACATACACATAACGTGTTGTCACTCCAAATTAATTATTGAATCTTGACAAGAAAGAAAACCTTATTTGTGATTTTACCTGTCATTTTAAAATAGTGATAGGGTCTCTTTAAGCTAAGCAAACATTTATATTACCTGAGGATATCCATAGAGCCCGGTCAGTGTTGCTGATGCCATAGATGGGGAAGTCATCTTGTGACCTACGAACATGAAAACTTTACTCTTCTTACGACAGTCATAGTTTGGAACTGGATCCTTCAACCCAGATAATGCATCCAGCACACTTTGTATAGCTTTACTTTCAATGTTACACGCATCATAAATCTGGAATCCCAACGTGATGTTCGGCAACAAATCTGTTCGGTTGTTTATTTCCTCTATGGCAAACATGAAGACTAAAAGATGTCTCAGATAGGTGAGCTCACTGAAGAGAGACAATCAGTATTATTTTGCAGGAAACATTTATTGTCGCAAGAATGACACTTCAATTGATACTAATGTCTTGTATTTTTTCCTATAAAAAATAACAAACATGTCATACTTACCTGCTCTGTACAGTGGATTTGCACAGGGCAGTCCAGATCTTCCTCTTCTCGGGTTTCTCTTTGACACTCCTGGCCCCTCCCTACTGTTGAGTGCCCCCCACAGCAAGCAGCTTGTTATTGGGGCACCTGAGCTGAGCCACAGCTCTGTGTGTCCATTTAGACACAGAGCCATAGCCCGGCCCCACTCCCTCTGTCTCTTCATTGGCTCAATGACTTTGGTTGACAGCAATGGGAGCCAATGACACTTCGCTGCTGTCTCAGCCAATGAGGAGGGAGAGTCCTGGACAGCCGAGTGCAATATCGCTGGATCAAGATGGAGCTCAGGTAAGTATTAGGCTGCACACAGAAGGCTTTTTATCTTAATGCATAGAACGCATTAAGATAAAAAAAACTTCTGCTTTTACAACCACTTTAACCGCTTGCCAACCACCCGCCACAGTTATACTGCAGCAAGGTAGCTCGGCTGAGTGAATCGCCGTACCGGTGAGGTGATTTCTGCACTAGTTTCTGTGGACATGCGCATATCTGCAATAGACTCTACCTAGTCCAGTCAGATCGTTCTGTAATGCAGGATGAGATCTGCAATAGACTATACCTAGACCAGTCAGATCGTTCTGTAATGCAGGATGAGATCTGCAATAGACTATACCTAGTCCAGTCAGATCGTTCTGTAATGCAGGATGAGATCTGCAATAGACTATACCTAGACCAGTCAGATCGTTCTGTAATGCAGGATGAGATCTGCAATAGACTATACCTAGTCCAGTCAGATCGTTCTGTAATGCAGGATGAGATCTGCAATATACTATACCTAGTCCAGTCAGATTGTTCTGTAATGCAGGATGAGATCTGCAATAGACTATACCTAGACCAGTCAGATCGTTCTGTAATGCAGGATGAGATCTGCAATCTGTCCCTCAAAGCATATCGTTCTGTAATGCAGGATGAGATCTGCAATCTGTCCCTCAAAGCAGATTGTTCTGTAATGCAGGATGAGATCTGCAATCTGTCCCTCAAAGCAGATCGTTCTGTAATGCAGGATGATATCTGCAATCTGTCCCTCAAAGCAGATCGTTCTGTAATGCAGGATGATATCTGCAATCTGTCCCTCAAAGCAGATCGTTCTGTAATGCAGGATGAGATCTGCAATCTGTCCCTCAAAGCAGTAGTAATAGTCTCTAACTAGTCCACAATCAGATCGATGAGAGGTTATTATATATATCTGCAATCTGTCCCTCACAGAGCCGACAGCATCCTCTCCCTACACTAGTCAGAGTCTCAGAGAGCATGTGACTGCAGCACTAAGTGACTCCAGCTTATAAAGAGGCTGGGTCACATGATGCACTGGCCAATCACAGCCATGCCATTAGTAGGCATGGCTGTGATGGCTTCTAGGGAAAACCAGTGAAACGCTTGTTGATTGGCTGCCCTGCAGCTATTCAACATGCGTGATAAAATACCAGAACCCAGAACTAGAACCCGGACTTTTTCTCAAACGTTCGGGTTGGGATTCGGGACACGGACACCCGAAAGTTTAGTACAAACCCGAACTTTACAGTTTGGGTTCGCTCAAATCTACTAACAACCCATGCAACCCATACATACAAAGAAACCACAACAAATAAGTTGAGAAATTAAGTTATGTGTAATAAAATGGAATGACACAGGGGGAAAGTATTGAACATGCTAACTGAAATGTATTTAATACTTCATAGAAAATACTTTGTTGGTAATGACAGCTTCAAAACTCCTCCTGTATGGAAAAACTAGTCACATGCATTGCTCAGGTGAGACTTTGGACCATTCTTCCACACATACAGTCTTCAAATCTTGAAGATTCTGTGGGCCTCTTCTATGAAATCTATTTTCTTTCTTTGAAACCAGTTGAGAGTTTCCTTGGCTTTGTGTTTAGGATCATTGTCTTGCTGAAATGCCCACCCTTGTTTCTTTATCATCCTGGTAGATGGCAGCAGATTTTTATCAAGATTGTCTTGGTACATTTTTCCATTCATCCCTCCTTCAATGATATGAACTTTGTCAGTACCGTATGCTGAAAAACAGCACCATGCCATGATGTTCCCACCTCCAAACTTCACTGATGATATGGCGGTGTTTTTGGGGTGATGTGCAGTGCCATTTCACCTCCAAATATGGTGTGTAATATTACATCCAAAGAGTTCAATTTTGGTCTCATCTGACAAGACTATATTCTCCCAGTATTTCAGAGGCTTGTCTAAATGTTGTGCAGAAAACTTTAAATAAGCTTCAACATGCTTTTTCTTCAGCAATTGAGTCTTACGTGGTGAGCATGCATACAGGCCATGGTGGTTGAGCATATTACTTCTTGTTTTCTTTGAAACAATTGTACCTACTAATTCCAGGTCTTTCTGAAGCTCTGTACAAGTGGTCCTTGGCTCTTGGACAACTCTTCTGATAATTCTTTTCACGCCTCTGTCAGAAATGTTACGAGGAACACCTGATGGTGGCTGGATTATGGTACAATGATATTCTTTCCACTTCCAGATTATGTGCTCACTGGAACATTCAATACCTTTTTATAGGCCATCAGTTGAGACTGAACCCGTTGATATTATTTGCACTGACATGGGGCAGGATTGCTTTCTAATTACTGATAGATTTCAGCTGGTGTCTTGGCTTCCCATGCCTATTTGCGCCTCCCTTTCTTTATGCATTCAATACCTTTTCCCTGTGTCATTCCATTTTATGTCATGTCACCATATTTACCTAGAAAATTGGTGACATGTTCAATACTTATTTTACCCATGACATGGTTTGTATTGGTATGACACAAAAAGTGGAGAAACAAAAAACCAAATCCAAAACTCCAAAAATGGACTGGACAAAATTGTTGACACCCTCAATTTAACCACTTGCCGACCGCTAACCGCAGGTTGACGGCGACAAGGTGGCTGGATATCGCAAACCGCCGTCATATGACGGCGGCAGCGAGATCGTGCACTCACTGTGCCTGGGGGGGGGGCCAGGGAGCTGGTAGGGTGGACTCGATCTCCGCCGGCTACCCGCGATGCCCCCCCCCCCCCCCGCAGTGAAAGAACGGAAATTCGTGCATGTAAACATGGCTCTCCGTTCTGTGAGAGGGGGAAGGGCTGTGATCACAGCCTTCCTCTATATGGAAGCGGTGATCACTCCCCTTCCCCTGCCAGTCAAACACTTATACAGTTAGAACACGCCCAGGGAACACAGTTCTCCCTTAGAGCTTCACTGCCAATGGCATTTACACAGTATTCAATTTATTTTTATAGCACTGATCGCTGTATAAATGCCAATGGTCCCAAACAAGTGTCACAATGGTCCGACATGTCCGCCGCAATATCGCAGTGCCGCTAAAAATCGCAGATCACCGCCATTACTAGTAAAAAATAAAAAAAAATAAAAACCCCAGAAATGAATTCTCATCATCCGTAAATGCGGCAACTTTTGCGCAAACCAATTAATAAACACCGATTGCGATTTGTTTTTATCACAAATGTGAGGAAGAATATAAATTGGCCAAAACCGTTGAAAAAAAAGTTTTTTTATATTTTTTTTTGGATTTGTATTTTAGCAAAAAGTAAGAAATTTGTGTTTTTTTGAAAAATTGTCGCTCTTCTTTTGTTTATAGCGGCGATCAGAAATGACGCAGCAGTGATCAAATACCACCAAAAGAAATCTCTATTTGTGGGAAAAAAAGGACGCAAATTTAGTTTGGGTACAATGTTGCACGACCACGCAATTGTCAGTTAAAGCGATGCAGCGCCGAATCGCAAAAAGTGCTCTGGTCCTAAAGTGTAAAATCCTTCCGGGGCTGAAGTGGTTAATATTTAGTAGCACATCCCTTGGAAAAAATAACTGAAACCAATTGCTTCCTGTAACTTTCAATGAGTTTCCTACACCTCTTTACTGGAATTTTAGATCACTCTTCTTTCACTAAATGCTCCAGGTCTCTCAGATATGAAGGGTTCCTTTTCCCAACTGCTGCCTACTCTCCAGCGCTTTGTCACCATTTCTGGGTGCTTTTGCCGTGTGCTTTGGGTCATTGCCCTGCTGTAAGACCCATGACCTCTGACGGAGACCCTGCTTCCTGACACTTACATTGCACCCAGAATTCTTTGTCAGTCTTCAGATTTCATAATGTCATGCACACGGTCAAGACATCCAGTGCCTGAAGTAGCAAAGCAACCCCAAAACATCAGTAAACCTCCGCCATGTTTGACTGTAGGGACTGTATTCTTTTCTTTAGAGGCCTCATTTTTTCCTGAAAACAGTAGAATGATGGTCTTTGCCAAAAAGCTGTAATTTTGTTTTGTCTGTCAAGAGTGCATTCTCTAAAAATGAATTTGGCTTCTTCAGGTAAGTTTTGGCAAACTCCAATCTGGCTTTTTTATGTTTCTGCGCCAGTAGTGGGGTCCTCCTGGGTCTCCTACCATAGCGTCACTTTTCATTCAGATGGCGATGTATAGTGTGAGCTCACACAGTTGTACCCTGTGCCTGAAGGACAGCTTGAATTTGTCTGGAAGTTGATCAAAGCTCTTTATCCACCATTCAAACAATCCTTTCTTGCAATCTTTAATCAATTTTTCTCTTCTTGTCCACGTCACGGGAACATTGTGATCTCTGGGGATGGACTTGTAACCTTGAGATTGCTCATGCTTTTCCAAATTTTTTGTTCTGAAGTCCTCAGACAATTTTTTGCTGCTCTTTCTCTTCTCCATGCTCTGTGTTGCACACAGAGACACACAAGAGAAAGGTTGATAACATTTTTCACTATTTTAACTGGTTGCCAGTGTGATTTCTATATTGTCAGCACCTGTTAATTGATACAGGTGAGTTTGATTACAAATTACAGGAGCATCACAAACTTGGAATGCAATTATTTCTTAAAAATTTGAGAAGGTGCCAATAATTTTGTCCAGTCCATTTTTGGAGTTTTGCAGGGAATGTGTCAGATTTGCCATTTTGTTTCTCCACTTTTTTGTGTCATACCAAAACAAACAAAATAAACAAACATGAAAATGCCTAAATATTTGTAATTGCAACAATTTTCTAGGCAAAGTGGTGCATTATCTGACAGAAATGAATGTAGGGATGCTAATATTTTTGGCCATGTATATATGGTTGTATATATATATATATATATATATATATATATATATATATATATATATATTGTGGTGAAAGACAATTGGGGACGTGGAGTGCCAAAAATAGCATCCTTGGTAATCCGGATGTTGGGTGTTGGGCCAGGTGCCAGGTGGAATACAGGAAGCAGGAAAATGGCTCAATGGAGCACAGAGCAGACAAAATGTGATGTTAGCGGCACATCGGGGGCATCACATCTAGTCCACTCTGCACTCCACAGCACCCTCTGCTATCTTTCTGCTTCCAGTATTCTGGCTGGCCCCCAGCCTTGTATCCAGATTACCCAGGCTGTAATTTTTTTGATGAGGCTTCCTAATGCATGAGCCAACTGCACACATGAACGTTATTCAAAGCACCATTTTTATTTGCCTATGTGAGTTGAGTTTCCAATTTATAAGCAAGTACTATCACTTTCTACTTCTACACTTAATGTAAAGTGCTCTGGTGTCCCCCTGGTCCTATAGGTTTAATGTGACAAACCCAGTGTGCTTCTGTCTGGACTGTGGTAACCTGCTGTGCTGAGTTACTCCACCAGAGGCCCCTCTATGTTGATGAGCAAGTGTTTTTAACTGTTACATGTGAGCTTTTAATTGTCCTTTACTATAATAAATATAGACGTTGCTACACTCAGATCACACACTCTTTTTCTCCTTATCTTACCTCTGTCCATGACCTTTTAACCTAGTTGCCATTATTGAAACTTGCCTTCAATCTGACTCTACCTCTCCTACTGCCCTCTAACATAGTGGCCACCACTGGGCTCACTCACCAAGATCCACTAGACAAAAAGGTGGTAAGTTGGATTCCTTCTGTCACCAGTGAGCTCATTTCAAGTCCCACCTATCATTTCCTCTCTATCCCTGTCCTTTTTTGTGACTTTGTATTTGTATGTTTTTTTTTCAATTCCTCTGAGGATTGTGGTGATTCATCTGTCTCCTGGACCAGTGTCATTTGTCCTTAAAGGGGTTGTAAAGTCTAAAGGTTTTACCTTAATGCATTCCTTGCACCTTTAATGCTTTACTTTGTCCCCCCATAACCATCCACCCACTAACTTACTCACTGCCCAAGAGATTGTCAATCACTTCAAAAACAGCAATTCTTGGGGACATCTCCACTGTACAGATATGTTCTTCTACCTCACTGACAACAAACTTCTCGATCTTTACAGTCTGACTTTCTACTGCAACACTCCACAGAACTGCCCTATTAATACTTACTAATAGTGTTGAGCGAACCCGGACTGTAAAGTTCGGGTCCGTACCGAACTTTTGGGTGTCCGGGACCCGGACCCAAACTTTTTAAAAAAAAGTCCGGGTTCGGGTCCGGGGTTCTGGTATTTTACTCCACGTGTTGAGAAGCTGCCAAGCCCTAGAAGCCATCACAGCCATGCCTACTAATGGCATGGCTGTGATTGGCCAGTGCACCATGTGACCCAGCCTCTATGTGGGGCTGGAGTCACCGTGCTGCATGTCATATGCTCTCGGGATAGTTTAGGGAGAGGATGCTGCTGGCTCTGTTAGGGACAGATTGCAGAACATCTCATCCTGTATTACTGAGGGCTAGGGAGAGATACTAGTACTGCTGCTTTGAGGGAGGGAGAGATACTAGTGCTGGTGCTTTGAGAGACAGATTTCACATCTCATCCTGCTGCACAGAACGATCTGACTGGACTAGGGAGAGATACTAGTACTGCTGCTTTGAGAGACAGATTTCATACCTCATCCTGATGCACAGAATGATCTGATTGTGGACTAGGGAGAGATACTAGTACTGGTGCTTTGAGGGAGGGAGAGATACTAGTACTGGTGCATTGAGAGACAGATTTCACACTTCATCCTGCTGCACAGAATGATCTGACTGGACTAGGGAGAGATACTAGTACTGGTGTTTTGAGAGACAGATTTCACACCTCATTCTGCTGCACAGAACGATCTGACTGGACTAGGGAGAGATACTAGTACTGGTGCTTTGAGGGAGGTTTTAGTTAAAGTTTAACACACAGTTTCCAGATGATTGTAGAACAGCAGTATAGGTTCTCCCGGTTTTAGTTAAAGTTTAACACACAGTTTCCAGATGATTGTAGAACAGTAGTATGGGTTCTCCCGGTTTAAGTTAAAGTTTAACAC
>BLSH010197763.1:40285-53453 GCA_018402905.1 Glandirana rugosa
TTGACATGGTCGTTACGTCCACGCTTCGTGTTCACTACAGACACAAGTGTATACACACTTGGGTCCGACTTACACCAAAAGTAAGTCTTTTCAGTCACACAAGGTTTTAGTTACAGTTTTCGTTTGTTTTAAAACTTCCTGCAATGTTACTGTTAACAGTTCAGTAACTAACATGAGTCTTAAAAGTAAATATGTTTGAAAACATACTAGTAAAAAACCTTTTAGGTGATCACATACCGGTCGAATTAGGAAGGGGTAAGGTCAGTTTCGATTTTGTGTAAAACCGATATTTATGTACAATTCTAGAACTCGTTCGTAAAGAAACGAATCACTGACGCGAACCCGAACGATTTTTGAAATGTCCGGGTCCGGGTCCGTGCCACGGACACCCTAAAGTTCGGTACGGACCCGAACGTTACAGTCCGGGTTCGCTCAACACTAGTAATGGCAGCAATATTGATAGGCTCATAGCTTAAATGTAAATATCTCTGTGGTCCATAAAGGGTATACAGTGATGGGAACTGAAGGAGTTAAATGCAGTCACTAAGCAAAGAAATGCTTGCTCAAGATCTTAACATGTATTTATAGCCAAAATGTGTTTTAGCTTTGACTGGAATGGGGAAGGATTAAGCTGGCCATACACTAGTGGATTTTCCAAAAAATGATCATACAAAAGTTTGTATAAATGAAAATTCTGAGTACAATCAATGACTTGACAATTGTCATTGTAACGTCCTTCAAAATTTTGTTTGCTTTTGACATTGATTTTGGAACACACTGACTTTTCTGAATGAAAACCACATTCAGCCTGGGTTCACACATATGTGAACACAGACATCACTTGTGCTTCGCACCTGCATTGCTGGTACAGTTTGTATGGCTGAACTTGCATTGCGTTTGCACAAAAAAAGGTGCAGGGACTTTTTTTTTCCTTCACTGGAATCAGATTGCATGGGTGTTCACACTCAAGTGATCCGATTCCTATCCGAATCCACAGTTTGCACTGCAATCTGTGGACCGATCTGGGGGTGTCAATAACTTTGTATTGACACCAGCAGTTCGCAGAGGGCAGTGTGAACTGCCTGCGGGGGAGGTGCGCTGCAGGAATCCGCACTGGAGTGTGAACCCGGGCTTACTGGTAGAAATTTGTACTTTAGGGAAAAAAAAAACATCCTTCTCCTTCAAATTTTTTTTTTTTAACATTTAATTTTTATTGGAATTTTCATACAGTAATACATGAATTGTTCATGGTATGTAGCATTTAGATAAAAATAGTACATCTGCAAACATTAATTTGTGTGATACAAATCATGAGGCATTGAGCAGAAACAGAATACTGTAAAATAGTGATATTAAAGTAAAAGCTAGTACAGGATGCCTGTTTGGAGGGTGCCATCCGCACGCTGCCACCCCTTAACCACTTCAGCCCCGGAAGGATTTCCCCCTTTAGGACCAGAGCCCTTTTTGCGATTCGGCACTGCGTCGCTTTAACTGAAAATTGCGTGGTCGTGCGGCGTTGTACCCATACTAAATTTGCGTCCTTTTTTTCCCACAAATAGAGCTTTCTTTTGGTGATATTTGATCACCGCTGCGTCATTTCTGATCGCTGCTATAAACAAAAGAAGAGCGACAATTTTGCAAAAAAACCCAAATTTCTTACTTTTTGCTAAAATACAAATTCAAAAAAAAAAAATATAAAAAATAATTTTTTTCATCAGTTTTGGCCGATTTATATTCTTCCTCATATTTGTGATAAAAAAAATCGCAATTGGCGTTTATTGATTGGTTTGCACAAAAGTGATCGCGTTTACGGATGATGAGAATTCATTTCTGGGGTTTTTATTATTTTTTACTAGTAATGGCGGCGATCTGCAATTTTTAGCGGTACTGCGATATTTCAGCAGACATGTCGGAACATTTTGACACTTTTTTGAGACCATTGGCATTTATACAGCGATCAGTGCTATAAAAATGCACTGATTACTGTGTAAATGCCATTGGCAGTGAAGGGGTTAAACTGCAGGGGGCGCTCTAAGGGTTAACAGTGTTCCCTGGGCGTGTTCTAACTGTGGGGGGACTGCCCTAACAGGGGAAGGGAAGCGATCACAGCTTCCATGTAGAGGAAGGCTGTGATCACAGGCCTTCCCCCTCTCACAGAACGGAGGTCCGTGTTTACTTACACGGACCTCCGTTCTTTCACTCCGGGGGGGCATCGCGGGTGGCCGGCGGAGATCGAATCTGCCGCACCCGCTCCCTGGCCCTCCCCGGACACAGTGAGCACGCGGGCACGCCTCCGGCGGTGCGCGCACGCTCACTGGGCGCGATCTCGCAGCCGCCGTCATATGACGCCGATTTGCGCAGGAGCGCCATACTGTCGCCGTCAATTGCCGATCAGTGGTCGGCAAGCGGTTAAGGGGATCATGCTGTGTCGGGCTCTGGGAGAGCACCCTAGCTCAGGAACTATTGGGTGTAAAAGTAACAGTAACAACATTTGTATCAAAGCTAGCAATACTGACGGTGGTACAAGTAGCATTACTCATGTTAGTGACAAAACAGCCGTGGAGTCTCAGGGGGAAATGTATACTGATCCAGGAGATGACAAGGAGAGCTTACGTGGGGGAGCTTCGTAGGTGGGGTTATGGTGGCAAACTTCTGGGGTCAGAGATCCAGGAGGCCCAATGCTTCTAAAAATTATGAGTGGTCATGTTGGCTTTTGCAAAGAAGAGTTCCATTTTGTAGTGAGCGTTGAGAAGGTTAACAAGGTCCAAAGATGTGGGGGGTAGGGGATTTTTCCATTTCCTCACTATTGCCAGTCGTACAGCAATTAGGATGTGAGTGGCTAGGGTTCTGACGTGGGTTGGCCAGAGGGGAACTGAGAGACCCAGCAAAGGATCCAAGGGTTTTGGTTGCAGGGAGGGTCTGCATAATGTCTTAAGCAAGATCTCCACTTCTTTCCAGAAGATTTTGAGGTGGGGGCATTCCCACCATATGTGATGTAATGAGCTAGGGTGAGTGCAATTCCTCCAACACAGGGGAGAGGTTGATGGATAAATGGCTGCTAGTCTCTTTGGAGTGAAGTACCATCTGTGGCACAATTTTTGTAGTAATTACCAGTGTGTCACACATCGTGACAGTCGGAGGGGAAGGGCCAGCGCCGAAATCCACTGTTTGGTTGAAGGTGTCTCATCCGATAGTGTCGCCCAATATGAGATTGACGGAGGGGAGTGATCTTTTGGTGGAGTGGTTAAGAGGTTGTACATTGATGAAATCCCTTTTGTAGATGGTTTAGGGGTGTCGTAGTACTTAATTATGTCATCCAGGAGTGAGTCTTTGGGTGTTAGGCAACGCTTAGATAGAAGTGAACGAATTTGTAGGTAGAGGAGGAATGATGAGTCAGGGAGATTAAAAGTCTGTTGAAGGTACGGGAATGGTTGGATACCCGTGGTGGTCACCAGTAAACCCAGATTAGTTAATCCATTGGTTTGCCAGGTTTTAAGAGATAGGTCTGTGGTTAGTACTTCTAGTGCGTCAATGGGGATCCAGTGGAGAATGTGGGTATTGAGCTGTTGAGGTTGCTGTATTATCACTGTCCAGACTCTTGATGCAGCGTTTATGGAGTCTAGGTAGTGGTGTTGAGTTTTGTGGTTGAGGATGTTGGCAGCGAGCATGAGCTTTGGGTTCACGCCCAGCGCCGATGATTCTATAGTTTATTTGACTTAGGGGTCCACCATTCCCTAAGTTGCTCCAGTACTGTTGCTTTATAGTATGCTTGCAGATTTGGGGCTCCCATACCTCCCTTGAGAACTGGGGTTAGGAGTATTTCTTTCTTGAGTCTGGATAGTTTGTTGTGCCAGATAAAGGAGGTGAATATTTTCTGTAAGTTCTGGATTTGAGAGGCAAGGATAGGAAGTGGAATGGTGCGGAATAGATAGAGCAGATGAGGGAGTAGGTACATCTTTGCTTGGGCAATTTTTCCAGCCCAGGAGACTGGTATGTGGCTTAGGTCTTTGGAAAGGCACACAAGTTTTTCCAGCAGGACGTCATAGTTCACTTTCATTAGGGAGTTACTGGGGTAGGTTAATAGTATCCCTAAGTATGGGAGCATGGATGAGGTAGACCAGTTAAAGGGTGTTGTGTCAGAGATGCGTTGTTTGGTTATAGGATCTATTCCTAGGTTTAGCATGATGGATTTAATATTGTTGATCTTATAAAGTGAGACTTTGCTGAAATGATCCAGGATGAGTTGTACAGCATGTAAGGATGTCACTGGGTTGGAGAGGGTGATGATGACATCATCAGCGTATAGACTTAATTTATGTTGTGCATCTCCTATTAATATGCCTTGTACATCGGAGGAGTCCCTGATAGTTTGGGCAAGTGGTTCCATAATCATGGCAAAGATCAGGGGTGATAGGGGGCACCCCTGTCTTGTGGAATTGGAGATTGTGAAGGGGTCTGATTTTATACCTGACGTCCATACTCTAGCGCTGGGAAGGGAGTACAGGTTCATTATAGCCGATAGGAAGGTCCCCTCTAGACCAAATTTCCGAAGTGCTGCTTCCATGTACTCCCAGTGGACCCTGTCGAACGCCTTCCCTGCGTCCAGGGATAGGAACAGAGAAAGTGTTCGACCTTACTCCACCCACTGGATCAAATCAATGAGTCGTCTTGTGCCATCCGAGGCTTGCCTGCCCAGTACAAATCCAACCTGGTCGGGGGGAATGATTTGTGGGATAATAGAGGCAAGAAGTTTGGTGTATAGTTTGGTGTCAGAGTTCAAAAGGGAGATTGGGCAGTATTTGCAGGGTTATTGGGAGATTTGCCTGGTTTTGGAATTGTGACTACTAATGCTTCTAGGGCTTCTTTGGGCATTGTGCCAGTGGTGGTGCAATGATTGAAGGCATTAGTCTAGTGAGGGGTAAGTAGGTCCTGAAATGTTTTGTAATATTTGTTTGGAAACCCGTCCGGGCCTGGAGATTTGTGGGGGGTAGTTGTTTGATGGCGTTTTGTATTTCAGGTGCAGAGAAGGGTTGAGAGAGGGATTCCAGTTGGGCAGGTGAAATAGTGGGCAGATGTATTGAGGTTAGGGAGGCATCTATGTCTTTTTTGGAGGGGGGGAGGGTTGTGTCAGAGTCTTTAAGGTTATATAGTTTGGCGTAGAAGTTGCTAAATTCATTAGCTATGTCTAGGGGGTTAGTTAAGCGTGTACCCTGGGAGTTGGTAAGGGATTGGACTTTGTTGTTGGTCGCCTATTTTTTAAGTTGTTTGGCTATAAAGGAGCCTGATTTATTAGCTGATGTGTAGTGTTGGAGTTTTAGTCTTTTAATGTAGTAGTCAAATTGTTTTTGAAGGTGGGCACTAAGGTCATGACGTAGGGATTTCAGATCTTGGGATGTTTGGGCAGTAGAGAGTTGTTTGTTTAGGGTCTCTAAATTTTTGATCTGTTGCAGGAGTTGGTGGCTGAGTGTTTTTTTTTTCTTGGGCGCCTAGTTGGATGAAGAGGCCCCTCATGACTGCCTTGTGTGCATTCCAAACCGTGACGGCGTTTACAGGTGAACTGGAATTATTTTCAAAGTATGATTTAATCTCAGTTTGTATTTTATTTTCTGTGGACGGATTTGTGAGGAGCAAGGTATTCAATCTCCAAGTCATGTGTTTTGGGGGCTGGTTGGGATGTTGAAGTTTAATGGAGACTGGTGAGTGGTCAGACCATGTAATTACTCCTATGTTAGCCTTTGAGATGGACTGTAGGAGGTGTTTGTCTGTCACAAACAGATCTATGCGGGAGTATGAGTTTTGGGAGCTAGAGTAAAAGGGGTAATCTCGTTCATTATTGTGTAAACACCTCCAGGGATCATAGAGGTCTTCATTTTGTAGTAAGGATGTAAGAGTTGATGATCTCCGTTTGGAGGGGTTGGAGGTGTCTATGGAGGTATCTATGACATCATTAAAGTCACCGCAGATTATCAGGGGGTCTGATCGGAAATGGTTAATTTTTGACATGAGGTGTTGAAAGAATTTACGTTGGCCTGCGTTGGGTGCATATATATTTACAAGTGTCAAGCGTTGATTTTCAAGTGTCAGAGAGAGTATCAGGTATCTGCCATCAACATCTGCAAAACTATGGTGAAATATATGGGAAATATTGGAGCTGATTGCAATCATAACACCCCTTTTTTTGACAGGCTCGTTAGTGGTTAGGATGGTGGGGTAATACTTGTGGAGGCATGTTGGGGCTTTATTGTGCGCAAAGTGTATCTCCTGTATGCAGAGGACATCTGCTTTTTGTTTTATTGCTTCCTTCCATACCATGCTTCTTTTAAAAGGGGAGTCTAAGCCCTTTGCATTCAGAGAGGTAATGGAGATAGACATTATGGGTATTACCTGAGGGTGCAGATGAGGTGGACAAGATCAATTCAGGGGTCTTGAAAGCGACAATCAGGGCCAGGATCAGTTGTGCTGTGAGTTGGTTGTGAGCTCTGAATATGGGGACGTTCCACGTTCCACTGCTGGCGTGAGATCTGGAGATGCTGTCACTATCTGAGGGAAGAACGACAACGTGTTGTAACAGTTTATACTTCTACAGTGTGTACTGGGTACAGTGAAGAGAGCACAGGTAACAAGATAACTGAGGGTGTGCATGGCACACAATAACCTGGAGGGGTGAATTCAAGGAGTAACCGGGCTCCTGCTGGATCCAATACATTGGGGTGTATGACCCATATGCAGGCAAAGTTTAGGTTTTTGGTTTACGGAATGGCTGGCTCAGAGCCTGGTGGGCTGAAGCCCCAATTAGTTAGCTTTTTATATCCATCTTTGGGGGAGAGGATGGGGACAATCTGCTGTTGATATGTGACCAGCAACTTGGTTGGGAATCCCCATTTGCAGGTTATTTTCCGTTCTTGTAAGACAGTGGTGATTGGGGTAAATGCTTTGCGCATCTCCATAGTGGCTTTAGAGAGGTCGGTGAATAGCTTGATATTGGAGTACGGAGCAGGCAGGGGGTTGGCATTCTTGACCGCAGACAGGATTTGTTCCTTTATATGGAAATAATGTATTTTTGCAAGGACATCTCTTGGTATATCCTGGGGGAGGTGAGCGGGTTTGCAATCCCGTGGGCTCTGTCTATGGTAATATCGCGGGCGTTTAGGCGCGGGAGCAGCTTTGAGAACGGTTGCTGAAGGTAGGGGACAATTTTGTTTGGTTTCACCGATTCGGGGATTCCCCTAAATTTCATATTTTGATTTTGCCTTCTAGAGCGGTGGTCAAGGTCTGCCAATTTCAGGTTTATGCGCTATAGCTCCGAGTTATAGTGATCTTGGACATCAAGTATTTCATCATGAGCTTTTGTGAAGTCAAGCATACGGTCCTCTAGAGCATTTGTTTTATCTTCTATATGATCAACCCTGTCATAAACACACGTTCAGACAATACACTGGCTGCAGGGCAGGACAGAACCTCCTAGGCATAAAGGGCAAGCTCAGGCCATGTGGCCTGGAGACCCAGAAGTTGAATGGGGCAGACCCATCAGTCAGTATGTGTAGACGTGTGCACATATACTGTTCCACCATGTTGCTGAAATGCTGCCTCCTGCTAAGACTTTGCCTATCAGCTGGTGGTGCTGTTTGTGCTGCATGCTGCTGACAATGCTTTTCCCCATTTCGGCCATGCTAACCCTGCCTTCTGAGGTGCTGGTGGTGCCACAGCTGCGTTGGTGACCTCTTCCTCCTCCTCCTCCTCCTCCTCTGCCATCGCTTTGTGCTTCCACTGAGCCCCCGTTGTCATTTGGGAATGCCCTCAGCAGCTCGTCTACCAGAGTGCGCTTGTAGTCGCGCATCTTGCGATCGCGACTACAATTGAGGGATTGAGGGAATTGAGGGAATTAAGGACGGCACATTGTCCTTGTACTGGGGATCCAGCAGGGTGGCCACCCAGTAATCAGCACAAGTTAAAATGTGGGCAACTCGGCTGTCGTTGAGCAGGCACTGCAGCATGTAGTCGCTTGTGTGTGCCAGGCTGCCCAGAGGCAAAGACAAGCTGTCCTCTGTGGGAGGTGTAGCATCTGTGTCCTCCGTATCCCCCCAGCCACACTCCAGTGATGTCCACGAGCTGCGTTGGGTGCCACCTTGCTGTGAACACGGTTCCTCCTCCTCCTCATCATCATCTTCCTCGTCCTCCTCATCCTCCAGAACTGTCCCCTGGCTTGAAAATTTTTGACCTGGAGTATGCTGATGCAGGAACCCCCCCTCCAAGCCACTTGCGAATGACTGGCCTGATAACCGTGGAAATGACCCCTCTTCCTCCTGTGCCACATCCTCTTCCATCATCGCCCAAAGTGTTTTTTCAAGGAGATATAGAAGTGGGATAGTAACAATGATAACAGCATCATCGGCACTGGCCATGTTAGTGGAGTACTCGAAACACCGCAATATGGTACAAAGGTCTTGCATGGAGGCCCACTCGTTGGTGGTGAAGTGGTGCTGTTCCGCAGAGCGACTGACCCGTGCGTGCTGCAGCTGAAACTCCACTATTGCCTGCTGCTGCTCGCACAGTCTCTCCAGCATGTGCAAGGTGGAGTTCCACCTTGTGGGCACGTTGCATAGGAGGCGGTGAGCGGGAATGCTGAAGTTCCACTGCAGCGCAGACAGGCGAGCAGCAGCAGGGTGAGAACGCTGAAATCGCGCACAGACGGCCCGCACTTTCTGCAGCAGCTCTGACATATCCGGGTCGTTTTTTTAGAAATTCCTGCACCACCAAATTCAGCACATGTGCCAGGCAAGGTATGTGCGTCAAACCGGCTAGGCCCAGAGCTGCTATGAGATTTTGCCCATTATCGCACACCACCAGGCCAGGCTTGATGCTCAGTGACAACAACCACTCATCGGTCTGTTGTTCAATACCCATCCACAGCTCCTGCTCAGTGTGGGGTTTATCCCGCAAACATATCAGTTTTAAAACAGCCTGCTGTCGTTTACCCCTGGATGTGCTGAAGCTGGTGGTGAAGGTGTTACGCTGAGCAGATGAGGAGGTGGTAGAGGAGGAGGAGGAGGAAGCGCAGTAGGAGGAGGAGGCAACAGGAGGCAAAGAGAAATTCCCTGCAATCCTGGGTGGCGGAAGGACATGCGCCAAACGGCTAGCTACCTTAGGCCCACCCGCCACTACATTTGCCCAGTGTGCAGTTAGCGAGATATAGCGTCCCTGCCCATGCTTACTGGTCCATGTATCAGTGGTTATGTGGACCTTGCCACAGATGGCATTGCGCAGTGCACACTTGATCTCGTCCCCGACTTGTTTGTGCAGAGAAGGGATGGCTCGCCTGGAAAAGTAGTGGCGGCTGGGAACCACGTACTGTGGGACAGCCACCGCCATCAGGTTTTTAAAACTGTCCGTGTCCACCAGACGGAATGACAGCTTTTCAAAGGCCAGGAATTTTGAAATGCTGGCATTCAGGGCCAGGGATCGCGGGTGGGTAGGGGGGTACTTCTTCTTTCTCTCCAGTGTTTGGGAGATGGAGAGCTGTAAGCTTCCATGGGACCATGTGGAAATGCTTGAGGATGGTGGCAGACATGGTGGCGTTGCTGTCACATCGTCTGTTTGCTGGGTGGCAGGTGACACTGGCACTGTAGAGATGGAGGAAGAGGCTGAGGCAGCAGCAGAAGAGGAAGCAGGAGGAGGCCGAGACCTTTCTTGGATTTTGAGGTACTTATTCCACTGCAGCAAGTGCTTTGCATTTAGATGCCTTGTCATGGAGGTTGTGCTCAGGTTTAGAACATTTGTGCCTCGCTTCAGCCTCTCATTGCACAGTGTGCAAACCACTTGTGTCTTGTAGTCAGCACATTGTTTGAAGAACTGCCACGCCGGGGAAGGCCTTTGAGCTGCCTTTGGTGTGCTAGGTCCCTGGGTGCGGTGGGTAGTAGCAGGCCTACTGTCTAGGGGACGCTCGCTCCGCTTTTGCAACCTGCTTCCTCTTTTGCTGTGCTGGTGCCTCTGTGTGACCACCACTAGAGTTGATCGAACCTCTGGAAGTTCGGGTTCTGCAGGTTCGGCCGGACTTCCGGACAAAGTCCAGGTTCAGGACCGGACTTGACCTGAACTTTGTCCCGGACCCCGAACCCCATTGAAATCAATGGGGACCCAAACTTTTAGGCACAAAAATGGCTGTAACAAAGTCCTGGCAAGTCCTAGAGGTCTGCAAAAGGAAGTAAAATGGGGGTAAGAGTCGGACAAGTGCCCTACAAAGAAATGGGGATAGGGAAATAACTTTAAATAATTTTTAAGCTAAAATCACATAAAAAAATCAAAAATGGAGGTGGATGTGGAGTTGGAGGTTGAGGAGATGGTGAAAGTGGTGGTGGAGGAGGTAGCCAGCAGAAGTGGTTGGTTATCAGTGCACTCAATGTCTTCCACTTCTGGGCCAGGGCTATGTGGATGGCCCACGGAAAGCACAGCAGCAGAGTCATCAAAAAGCATAAGAGACTGCTGCAAGACTTGGGGCTCAGACTGCTTGGTTGATTTACAAGGGGCTGAGGTAAAAGACAGATGGCCATGGGGTTCAGGTGCCAAATCTGAGCTTTCATCAAGGGACCGTGTGGGAGACAATGCGAAGGAACCAGAGGCATTGTCAGCCACCCAATCTACTATCGCCTGTACGTGTTCTGGCCTCACCATTAGTTGAGCGGCATTTGGGCCTACCATATAATGTTGAAGGTTCTGTCGGCTACCAGAGGAAGGTGTTTCACTTGTGCGTGTAGCTGGCACAGATCGACAACGTCCTTTCCTTGCAACAGGAGCTTCAGCAACACCACCAACACCAGCAGCACCAGCAGCACCAGCAGCACCATGACCACCACCACGTCCCTTATTTGATGCTCTCCTCATTCTGGACACAAATGTACTATGTAGCACTATTTATTAATACAAAAAAAATAATAATAAGTTATTATTCTTATTTTTTTTTAACAAAAGAAAATTGTAGATGCACTTTTTATTTTTGTGCAAGAAATGCACCGCTAACACCAGCAGCAGGGACCTTTCCCTACACCATTATGAAATGATTTTAGAATGATAATCTGTCTTTCACAGCACCAAAAGGAACAAGGCCCTATTGCAGTAGTGTATAGAAGAATGTTGCACTAGGAACATAAACGTAGTTACAAATAGCAGCTGGCACAAAAATGTTGAACTAAACATCCACAAAATATGATAAATGATATGGTGCAGCACTCAAATAATGATTGCAAAAGTTGGATTATCAGTTCTGGGTAAACAAAACTCCTAAACCATGTTTTACAAAGTAATCCAATATCGGCAACCTCTATTACTGTCCCTTACGGACTGGAGATGACCCCCGTCACAGAGGTCAAAAGGGTCTTCTCCACTCCCAAACAGGCAACCGGGTACAAGAAATCTTCCAAATGGTCAAACGTTACTGGAACTCCGGGCATTGATCATAAAAAAGAGGGAGAAAGCTTTTCATGGTGTAGTATCTTAGAGGATCATAGGGGGAACATTCAGAAAGGATAGAACCTATCCCCACCCAAGGAAGGATAGGGACCACCACCTGGCACCCCACTCAGTGACCCCCACTGAATACAAGAGAACCAAAGGGTGGATAGCGCCAAGAACCGCCACTTATGAAAGTGGAACCCCTACAAAAGGATAGAGAGGAGAGTCCACCACTGACACCCGAAATCACCCAAAAGCAGTTGACCCCCATTACAAAGGTCCGAGTCAGCTTAGCAGTAATAAATGGTGCACCTCTCCCGAAATTCTTCAGATCAAACTTCTATCATTAGTACCTCTCAGACCCAGCATGAACTCTCCAAAGCAATAGTCACCCAGTTGTCACATATAGGATGAAGCAAAAGACAACCTCATGGTGCAGTACAAACTCACAATTTAATAAGTAAAGATTATGATACACTCACATGTAATATGGTGTCATGCGCCTTTAAAAAAATGTAGTCATATTTTTGGGCATTGACCGATTTATCGGGTATTGGAGAGGAAGCAAACTTCTAATGATAGAAGTTTGATCTGAAGAATTTCGGGAGAGGTGCACCATTTATTACTGCTAAGCTGACTCGGACCTTTGTAATGGGGGTCAACTGCTTCTGGTAAGGGCCAGTGATTTCGGGTGTCAGTGGTGGACTCTCCTCTCTATCCTTTTGTAGGGGTTCCACTTTCATAAGTGGTGGTTCTTGGCGCTATCCACCCTTTGGTTCTCTTCTGTTCAGTGGGGGTCACTGAGTGGGGTGCCAGGTGGTGGTCCCTATCCTTCCTTGTGTGGGGATAGGTTCTTTCCTTTCTGAATGTTCCCCCTATGAACCTCTAAGATACTACACCATGAAAAGCTTTCTCCCTCTTTTTTATGATCAATGCCCGGAGTTCCAGTAACGTTTGACCATTTGGAAGATTGCTTGCACCCGGTTGCCTGTTTGGGAGTTGAGAAGACCCTTTCGACCTCTGTGACGGGGGTCATCTACAGTCGGTAAGGGACAGTAATAGAGGTTGCCGATACTGGATTACTTTGTAAAACATGGTTTAGGAGTTCTATTTACCCAGAACTGATAATCCAACATTCGCAATCATTATTTGAGCGCTGCGCCATATCATTTATTCTATTGCAGTAGTATTTGTTTTTAGAACGATAAACTCTCCCTCAAAGCACCAACAGGAACCTGGCACTAATGCAGTTGTAGTTGTTTTTAGAACGGTAAACTGTCCCTCAGAGCAACAAACGGTACCTGGCCCTATTGCAGTAGTAGTTGTTTTTAGAACGATAAACTCTCCCTCAGAGCACCAACCGGAACCTGGCCCTATTGCAGTAGTAGTTGTTTTTAGAACGATAAACTGTCCCTCAGAGCACCAACCGGTACCTGGCCCAATTGCAGTAGTACTTGTTTTTAGAACAATAAACTGTCCCTCAGAGCACCAACCGGAACCTGGCCCTATTGCAGTAGTAGTTGTTTTTAGAATGATAAACTGTCCCTCAGAGCACAAACAGGAACCTGGCCCTAATGCAGTTGTAGTTGTTTATAGAATGTTAAACTGTCCCTCAGAGCAACAAACGGTACCTGGCCCTATTGCAGTAGTAGTTGTTTTTAGAACGATAAACTCTCCCTCAGAGCACCAACCGTAACCTGGCCCTATTGCAGTAGTAGTTGTT
>BLSH010197763.1:84328-96725 GCA_018402905.1 Glandirana rugosa
TACCAACCGCGACTACCCGTGAGTACCAACCGTGACTACTCGTCGTGATTTCCCGTGACTATCCACCGGGACTTCTCGTAACTATCCACCGTGACTATTCACCGTGACTATCCACCGTGACTATTACTCCGTGACTACCCACCCACCGTGACACCCGTGACCCTCCACCGTGTGACCCGTGACGATCTACCGTGACCATTCATGACTATCCACCGTGACCACTCTTTTCTACTCGTCGACACACTCTCTGACTACAGGGAGACTGTCTTCGACGAAAAAAGGGGGAGTGCGACAGTCGTTTTTTTTTTATGACTAGTGCTAGAAGACAAATGTAGTGCACTAGTCGATCACAGATCAGAGTAAGGGGCCGATCCTGGTCCCTTATCACATGATCAGCTGTCAGCCAATGACAGCTGATCACGTGATGTAAACAGAAGATCGTGATCAGTATTTTTTTTTTGCTGACAGCGTGAGGGGGAAAAAAGCAGCTTCTGTCAGAGGGACATCAGTCTCTCACACAGCTGCTCATCTTTTCTCACCAGTGCCACCTATCAGTACTTACCAGTGCCATCTAGCAGTGCCCAGTGTGCCACCTCCCAGTGCCCACAGTGCCACCCACCCATCAGTGCCTCATTATCAGTGCCACCTATCAGTGCCACTTATCAGTGCCACCTATCAATGCTCTTCAGGGCCACCTATCAGTGCCCTTTAGTGCTGCTCATCAGTGCCAACCATGAGTGCCCATCAGCGCCAACCATCAGTGCCACCCATCAGTGCCACCCATCAGTGCCACCTCATCAGTGTCCATCAGTGCAGCCTATCAGTGCCCATCAGTGCAGGCTCATCAGCATACATCAACGAAGGAGAACAATTACCTGTTTTCAAAATTCTATAACAAACTATGAAACAGTTTTTTTTTCAAAATGTTTGGTCTTTTTTTTCGCTTTTCTTTAGCAAAAAATAAAAACCCAGTGGTGATTAAATACCACCAAAAGAAATCTCTTTTTGTGGGAGAAAAATGATAAAAATTTCTTTTGGGTACAGTATTGTGCGGCCGCACAATTGTCATTCAAAGAGTAACAGCGCTGAAAGCTGAAAATTGGTCTGGGCAGGAAGGGGGTTTAAGTACCCAGTAAGCAAGTGGTTAAAGTAGATTTGTTTGGTGTGTGCTTTTTACCTATAGGAAAGGGTACGCTGAGCGATACCTCTTTACCACAATTTATCATTGAATTCTATCTCCTGTTAGTGGTTCTGTCTATACTGCAGTAAATAACTCAAGGAAGTAGAAAAGGAAGCATAGTGGTTCTAATCAACTGATAGAAATCACCCTACTCTATGCTCCTAAATTTGATCTATTACTTCCATTCTTGCTGGACTTAAGCATCCTGACTGCGATAGAATACTGACTCCTGGCAACTGATAACTAGGATATATGAGAACAACTTAGAAATAAAACCCCTCCTACCCAACCAAAATACCATATCTAAGCGTGATAGTGCAACCAAACTCACTAAGAAAAATACCCTACATGTTTCACTCTAAAAAAGAGCTTCATCTGGGGTGTATAAAATAAAAAAGTGCTCAAAATAAAAAATGCTGTAACCACCATATGACAAATGGTGACTCTGCTTGTCTACAGCTTCTAGTTATAAATACTTCTCAACAGCGCCATCCAGTGGATTTTTAATAGAATGTTTTTGCCTTCAGATTGATGGGGAACATAAATCACTCTCACTATTCAATCTTACTCATTCTATATTTGTACACTTATATCACCTTCTAAATGTCTCTATTGTAGAAATAATTCCTATGAGTCACCATTAAAGGTTTACACACATCTATTACCCAAGAGTCTGCACAGAGGAGTGGTCAAATTCTGTATCTCCATTCATATTCATACGTAATTCCACCATATGTATGTATGCAACCTCATGCTTCCATCTAATCATAATTGTGTTTCCATGTTGTTTCATGGACCCTTTTGTTTGGGTTCTATTTTAAATAATCTAATACATGTTTACATTCTACTTTGTGGTACACTTTTGATGAGCTGGTTTCCCCCCTTAAAGTCCCATTGGGGGTTTCTCATTTTATTTACACATATATACGTTAGGGATGCGGATTAACCTCTCTGTAATTATAAAATACAGAATATAGCAACATACAATATCTCCTTTTTTAATACCACATCATTTCTGTGTTCCAGAACCCTGTGTCTCAGTTGGCAGATCATCTTACTAACATAGAGAAGGGGACAGGAGCATTTGGCTACATACAGCATATTACACCCGCCATGCTATAATTATAAAAGGATGTTATATAAATTTTTTCTTAATTTTTTTTGGATTGATGACGTTTTTGACTGTTGGTTCATACAGTATCTCACAAAAGTGAGTACACCCCTCACATTTTTGTAAATATTTTGTTCTATCTTTTCATGTGACAATACTGAAGAAATTACACTTTGCTACAATGTAAAGTAGTGAGTGTACAGCTTGTATAACAGTGTACATTTGCTGTCCCCTCAAAATAACTCAACACACAGCCATTAATGTCTAAACCGCTGGCAACAAAAGTGAGTACACCCCTAAGTGAAAATGTCAAAATTGGGCCCGATTAGCCATTTTCCCTCCCCGTTGTCATGTGACTCATTAGTGTTACAAGGTCTCAGGTGTGAACGGAGAGCAGGTGTGTTAAATTTGGTGTTATCGCTCTCACTCTCTCATACTGGTCACTGGAAGTTCAACATGGCCCCTCATGGCAAAGAACTCTCTGAGGATCTGAAAAGAAGAATTGTTACTCTACATAAAGATGACCTAGGCTATAAGAAGATTTCCAAGACCCTGAAACTGGGCTGCAGCACGGTGACCAAAACCATACAGCGGTTTACCAGGACAGGTTCCACTCAGGACAGGCCTCCCCATGGTTGACCAAAGAAGTTGAGTGCACATGCTCAGCGTCATATCCAGAGGTTGTCTTTGGGAAATAGACGTATGAGTGCTGCCAGCATTGCTGCAGAGGTTGAAGGGGTGGGGGATCAGCCTGTCAGTGCTCAGACCATACCCCGCACACTGCATCAAATTGGTCTGCATGGGTGTCCTCCCAGAAGGAAACCTCTCCTAAAGATGATGCACAAGAAAGCCCGCAAACAGTTTCCTGAAGACAAGCAGACTAAGGACATGGATTACTGGAACCATGTCCTGTGGTCTGATGAGACCAAGATAAACATATTTGGTTCAGATGGTGTCAACCGTGTGTGGCGACAACCAGGTGAGGAGTACAAAGACAAGTCTGTCTTGTCTACAGTCAAGCATGGTGGTGGGAGTGTCATGGTCTGGGGCTGCATGAGTGCTGCCGGTAGTGGGGAGGTACAATTCATTGAGGGAATCATGGATTCCAACATATACTGTGACATACTAAAGCAAAGCGTGATCCCCTCCCTTAGGAGATTGGGCCGCACAGCAGTATTCCAACATGATAACAACCTCAAACACACCTCTAAGACAATCACTGCCTTGCTAAATAAGCTGAGGGTAAAGGTGATGGACTGGCCAGGCAAGTCTCCAGACCTAAACCCTATTGAGCATCTGTGGGGCATCTTCAAATGGAAGGTGGAGGAGGGCAAGGTCTCTAACTACCACCAGCTCTGTGATGTTGCCATTGAGCAGTGGAAGAGGACTCCAGTGGCAGCCTATGAAGCTCAGGTTAACTTCATGCCCAAGAGGGTTAAGGCAGTGCTGGAAAGTAATGGTAGCCACACAAAATATTCACACTTTGGACTCAATTTGTACATTTTCACTTAGGGGTGTACTCACTTTTGTTGCCAGTGGTTTAGACATTAATGGCTGTGTGTTTAGTTATTTTGAGGGGACAACAAATTTACACTGTTATACAAGCTGTGCACTGACTACTTTACATTGTAGGAAAGTGTCATTTCTTCAGTGTTGTCACATGAAAAGAAATAATAAAATATTTACAAAAACGTGAGGGCTGTACTCACTTTTGTGAGATACTGTATGTGCAGGCTTTACAGTGACAGCATTTATAACTTCCTTCAGTTTCTAAGGTAAACATGTCAAGGAAGCTTGTGGTCTGGAACTTTATCCACATAATGGCTGTGAACCAGGCTACTCCCTTTCCTATAGTTGATCTGAGGATTTACTGGTAAAGCTTGTGATCAATCCTTATCATCATGTAGCACGTGCCAATATCTTTTGATAATGTCTTAAATCTAACTAGATAGTCTTTGATAGGTGACAATTATTCTCATGCTCCCTGTCTCATCTCTGGTCTTTCATTTTGGATTTAACAATTGTATTTTTGGGATGTCCCAGACCACAAGCTTCCTTGACTTGGTTACCAGAAAAAGCTATCCTGTAAGTAAAAACATACATCAAACAAATCTACTTGAATAAAGTCCTAATTATTCTTAGGCGTCATCCCTAGGTTTCCTGGTGCATGGGCAAAAGCACCCTGTGAGAGTTGATTGATTACTACTAATAGGAGGGACCTTTTGTTATAGGAGACCATTGTTGTTATTTAAAATGTAATAAACTCTTCATGCTAGATCTATAGTAACCCATACATTATTAAGTGAGTGATACACTGAGGTAAATTCAATATAATCCTGTTTTTATCTATACTTATCTCAGGTGTGAATTTCTCTGTGCCATGTCTCCCCTGTGGTATTCAGAGATGAAGGTGACTCAGTGTGTAATATGTTAGATGAAGTCTACCAAGTGAGTGACAAGGTCTCTTTATTCTATGATACATTGTATCAAATTCATTCTCAGCCTCGTTAATTCAGCTCTAGTAATATCAGATGGGGGTGTCTCTGCGCCATGTCCCCAATGTTATTCTGACATATACGTGACTAGATGAGATGGATAAGATAAATTCGGGTTTGCCAGATTTCAAACAGAGCCCTTGGTCAATCAAACTGAGCAGATCAGCTCATCTCTAATTATAATGTTACTTTGTTTTTCACTTTAATATTATTAGTATTATTGTTATTATTATTTATAATTTCTAAATATGGATTACCATTTTTTAAGTATTTTGTGTTTCTGTGTAATAAAAAAAAAAAAAGAATGCAACTATATTGTGACTACCAACTTTTTATTCTATTGGTTTTTTCATTTTGGTCTGTCTTTAGTACATTTTCAAATCAATAATAAGCATTTAAGTCTGAATCTGAAAAAAATGAAAAAAGTCTAAAAGTGCATCCTTTTACTAAGTCTTTAAGTGTGTATAAACATGTCTTCAACCGAGATCTATAGTAATCTGTGTATGTTCTCCTTTGCTGTGTGAGTGAAGATCATTTTTATTCCTTCTTCACCTATACTAATCTCAGATGTGAGTGTCTCTGTGCCATGCCCCTCCTTGTGTTATTCGCAGATAAAGGTGACACAGTGGGGTTGATTTACTAAAGCTTGAAAGTGCAAAATTTGGTGCAGCTCCACACAGAAACCAATCGGCTTCAAGGTTTTATTGTCAAAGCTTGATTGAACAAGCTGAGGTTAAAAGCTGATTGGCTGGCATGCACAGCTGCACCAGTTTTTGCACTCTCCAGCTTTAGTAAATCAACCCCAGTGTGTCATTATTCGAGAGTGCCCAAGGTATAAATTAATAAAACATAGTACCTACGTCCACAAATAATTTGTACATAGGGGGAGGTGGCTGAGACTCACCCCTATTTGAGGCATGGAGTTTGGACTTTCATGGTACCGTATAGACTCTATAAAGATATAGTTTTTTTTAAAAAAGTTCATCTTTATTATAATTCTTAAAAAATTAGGAATTTTCATTTTTTACAAATTATAATAAAGATGAACTTTTTTTTTTTAAGAAAACTATATCTTTATTGAGTCTATACGGTACCATGAAAGTCCAAACTCCATGCCTCAAATAAGGGTGAGTCTCAGCCACCTCCCCCCTTCTCTAGACCCAGTGTGTCAGATGAGATGAGATTAGAGAAATTTGAGTTTGTCAAATTTCAAACAGAACTCTCAGTTCATCAAACTGGGCAGATTAGCTCATCTCTAATTATGAAGCTACATATATTATTATGATTTATATTTTATGTATATAGATCACAATTTGCAATGTATATTTTGTTTCTGTGTAATGAAAAATGTATGCAAGTATCTTGTGACTTCCATCTTGTTATTCTATAGGTTCTTTCACTTTGGTCTGTCTTTAGTAAGTTTTCAAATCAATAATATGCATTTAAGCACAAATCTGAAAAAACTTGAAAAAGAAAAAAGTGCATCTTTTTTTTACTAAGTCTTTAACTGTGTATACACATGTCTTCATCCTAGATCTATAGTAATCTGTGCACGTTTGCTGTATGAGTGAAGATCATTTTTATTCTTTCTTCACCTACACTAATTTCAGATGTGAATATCACCCCCCCCCCCCGTATTATTCGTAGATGAAGGTGACTCAGTGTGTAAGATGTCAAATGAGACAACATCAAGAGATGAGCTGTATGTATTTAACTTCTGTATCTCCCCCTCCCTCCCTCCTACACAGAGAATGAAGATGATTCTACTTACAGGGCGCTCTACCGGCAGAGTGTCCGGGGATCTCCAGCAATGGAGCACTCCGACTAGAATCTGCTCTCTTTATATAGAAAAGTTCTATGTACAGAGAGGTGAGGAGAAAGACAGGGGAATACGGAGAGCACAGATGCGCCTTGCAAGATAATAACACAGGGTTATTTTATTAAATCCTACAGAGAAAAAGTAAAAATATATACAAAAAATAAGTGATACAAACTTTATGTTCTGGATATTTTCAGATTACATCCTCACATTTACAGAGATTCAGTAAATGTATCAATCAGAAAATATGAAGATTAAGCTCAGAATGGGATAATTCATGCTAAAAAAGAAATGAAAGCGGAGTTCCACCCAAAAATGGAACTTCCACTTTAAGCACTCCTCACCCCTTACATGGCACATTTGGCATGTCATTTTTTTTTGGGGGGGAGTGTGTCCCCAGGTTTAAGACAGACTTCCTGTCCCTCTTCCACCTTCCGCCTCGGGGCCGCCTAGGCGACTCCTCCTCTCCTCCTAGGCGGCCCCTCCCTCCTGGCAATCTTCTAGGACACGTCACATGTCCCAGAAGATTGCCTGGCCACTAGGAATGCGCAGCGAGACTCGCGCATGCGCAGTGAGTGCCCGGCCGTGAAGCCGGGCCGGGTGCCCACACTAGGAATGCCGGCGCCACAGGGAGGAGGGGGGAGACGAGCGAGGCTTCGGGAGCAGCCGTCGCTGGACCGGGAGACAGGTAAGTTACTGTTTATTAAAAGTCAGCAGCTACACTTTTTGTAGCTGCTGACTTTTAATAAACAAAAAAAAGTGTGGAACTCCACTTTAATATTTCCAGTCTATCACTGATCTGAAAGTATTTAATGCATAGTCCCAAAAAAAGAAGAAAATTAATAAGGGACCTACAGGCCTTTCAGGCCGTAACATCTTTACCCACCATTCTGAATAATCATTCAACGGGAAGCAAGTCTGTTCACAGTTCATGGACCCTGCAAACTAATGTTGAACTTCCTGGCCTTTGAACTTAGATTATCTGGCTTACAAAGGCCTAGTCAAGTGGGTTTTTGAGTAAGCCAGCCCCAAGATGTTCTTTAGCTGTGTAGCCAGGGTCCCCCTTAGACCCCTTTCACACTGAGGCACTTTACAGGCACAATTTAGCTATTAGCGCCTGTAAAGCACCTCAGAAATCCCTCCCTATCCATCCCAATGTGAAAGCCGGAGTGCTTTCACACTGGGGCGGTGCGCTTGCAGTACGTTACAAAAAAACCTGCAAGCTGCATCTTTGGAGCAGTGCAGTGAATGGTGATATACTGCTCCTCCACCGCCCCTGCCTATTGAAAACAATGGGGCAGCGCTTCCGAAGTGGCTGCATACCGCCTCGGAAGTGTGGAGTGCCGGCACTTTTAACCCCGTTTTAACCCCTTGTGGGGGGTTAAAAGCACACCACACCCCCCCGCTGTAGCACTGCTATAACAGCAGTAAATGCCCCCTGAAACTGGCAGGGATTTACTGCTAATGCCCCACAGCCCTCAGTGTGAAAGTGCCCTTAGGGGTGGCTGGTTGCTGTGGTCCACCTGCTCACACTGCCCTCAATCACATCCATACCTTCTTGAGTACATCAACAAGGAACAAAGTTGTAATTAATGAAAAAAATATTTTTATTGAAAAAATGTACATTTAATTAACAATGTTTTTTAATTGAAGAGTTCACAGTACAGAATACAGAAGATACACTTGTTCATACTCTGATATCTAATATCACACAGATATAGGTCTGCCAAATACACAGGTCTTGGTTAACATATTATGTAGAGTTATATAGATCCATAGTACATGTTTGAGTCCACCCAGTTAGAGGGCCAACGTGCCAGGCATGACCTCCCCTCCACCCCATTTGGGAACTAGCTGTGGAGTTTCCCCTCACCCCCCCCCAACTTCTATCCTTGAGGTACCCCTCATGGGTGATCCCCGAGTATCTCTCTTCATCATGAATCTCACTTTTAGGAACTGTATTACTGTATATAACAGTTTTTTAACCATCAGTAGTAGTAAAGCAAACAACAAAAAGAAAGGTAGGGTTAAGGCTCAGAAAGTGAAGAAAGAAAAAAGTGACATATGGGACCTGATCGTTCATATGTTTCTCCGCACAACAACCTGTTTCAACTTATATGTTGAGCTTTATACCAGTCAGTCCACGGTTTCCATCTTTCTGCAACTTTATGGTAGTTCCCCATCAAAGCAGCAAACATCTGTTCATAAGTTGCCTGTGTGTTAGCTGTTTTCATTGTTTCTTTTATGGAAGGGACATTATCTGGTTTCCAGTTTCTCATTATCATGAGCCTGGTTCCTAATAAGACATGTGAGACAATGTCTCTCATTTTGCTGGGGAAGTTCTCTATCTCAAGGGACAGAATGGCCAGCCCTGGAGATAGAGATACCTACATTCTTAATATTTGTGAAATTATTCCTGTGATATTCCTCCACAAGGTTTGCACCACCGGGCATCCCCACACCACATGGTACAATGACCCTATTTGCCCACAGTTCCTCTAGGTGAACTATGGGGATCAAATTTGGATATCCTAGATGGAGTGAGGTACCATCATAATAGGATTTTGTGGGTGAGTTCCCAGAGTGTGGCGCTCCTCGTGGACGAGTAACATGTAGATAGAGCTCCTTGCCATTGTTCAAATGTGTATGTATTTCCTAAATCCCGTTCCCAAGCCATAATAGATGATGTTTTCTCAAAGAGGTCCTTGTTGTTGTGTAAGTTATAAAATAGAGCTATGCCTTTAATATTGGTAGAAGGGTTAGTGAGGTATAATAAAGCTCTGAAGGGCAACTGGCCTGAGTTCTGTGGATTAGATTGTATAAAGTGGACCACCTGTAGGTATCTGTAAAGTTCAGTATCTTCTAGGCCATATTCTATTTGTATTGCTCTGAATGATTTAATAGCGGGCCCTATTTGTAGATCCTCAATACTTTTAATCCCTTTAGTAATCCAGTGGTTCAGTTGTATTCTGAGATTGGCTATATGTAAACCCGAGATAGGCAATGGTAAGTTCTTTAATGTCTGATTCGTATCTGTTACTGTTGATATTGATCTCCAATGTACCAATGTGGCTCCAATAGTAGGGGACAAACCGTTAGGTAATTGTCTGGACATTTATTGGCGAGTAGTAGGTCATATAGGTCTCCTCTCTCCACTTAGTGCCGTTCCAGTTGTAGCCATCTTGTGGCGTGTGCTTGTGGGAACCAAGACCTGGCTTGAGCGAGAATGGCTGCAATGTAATAGTCTTTGATCAGGGTGTGCCCTATGCCTCCTGCTTTTTTATGTGCTATCAGTTTGCTGAAGGCACATCTCGCCCTTTTGCCATTCCAGATATAGCTATTAACCTGAGATTGTGCTTTTTTGAAGAATTCATTAGGAACTGGGATTGGCAATGTCCTAAATAGGTATATTAATTGTGGTAAAAGTACCATTTTAAAGGCAGCTAGTCTCCCCGTCCATGTCAGCTCTCTTTTAGCTAAAGCTTGGAGGTTCTTCTGCAGCTTACCTAGGAAGGCCGTGTAGTTTAATCTCACTAGGTCCTCCGTGGTAGCCATCAGTTTGATACCCAGATAATTTATCGCCTCCTCCTGCCATATGTATGGAAACCGTGAACTGAGTTTATTCTTAAGAGGTGTGTTTATACCCATGCCTAAGATGTAAGATTTACTCTCATTAACTTTATAATAAGATCCTATTAAAAAGATCCAGTGCCTTGTGTACCGAAGCCAAGGAAGGTTCCACCTCAGTCAGCATCATGATAATATCGTCAGCGAACAGGCTGATAGTGTGGTTACACTTTTGAATTGGAAAACCTTTGATACCGGGATGTGAACGGATGTAGATGGCCAGTGGTTCCATTAACATGTTAAATATTAGGGGTGATAATGGACACCCTTGTCGGGTTCCGTTCGAGATGGTAAATGGTTTAGACAAGGTCCCTGACAGGTACACCTGTGCTGACGGTCTTGTGTAAAGGGCCATAATGGCTGTGAGAATAGGGCCAGAGAAGCCAAATCTCTCCAGGACTAGTTCTAAGTACTTCCAATGTACCCTAAAGAAGACCTTCTCTGCATGCAACGCTAGAAGCAGAGAAGGCCTCTCCTGTATTTTTGCCAGATGTATGATATTTGTTAATCTGCGAGTGGCATCAGAGGTCTGTCTCCCTTTTGTAAATCCTGTTTGATCTGGGTCAATTATCTTAGGGATTATGTCCACTAAACGTGTGGCAATGAGTTTGGCATACATTTTTAGGTCAATATTTAGAAGCGATATAGGCCTGAAATTGGCAGGAGTGTTCGGTTCCTTCCCTGGCTTAGGCAGTGCTACAATTAAAGCTTTCAGCATTTGATGTGGGAAGGGAGAAGAGGCAGCGGCAGCGTTAAATATGGATTCTAGATGAGGTACAACTATATCTTTGAATTCTTTGAAATATTCCTGCTAAAGCCACCCGGGCCTGGTGATTTGTTTAGAGGTAATGAATCAATAATTTTCCCAATTTCTGAGCTATGGAAAGGAGAATTTAGGGTTCTCAACTGATCTTTAGTCAGTTTAGGTAGTGACAGTTTATCTAAGAATTGGCCTATTAGCTTTTTGTTAGGTTGAAAAACATGAGCCTCATCTTTAAGATTATATAAGGAGTTTTAATAATCACTAAAGGTGTCTGCTATGTCCAATGGGTGATGCAATTTGCTATTTGTTTTAGGATATAATATATGTGGAATTTTCATCCTATGTCTCTGACCTTTGAGTTGTTGTAATAAAAGTTTCCCCACTTTATTCCCATTGGCGTAAAATCCACTCCATGGATTGAATGCTACAATCATTTCACGGACTCCTTATTTCAAAAATGGTTGTGGCATTCCTTTCTATTAACTCAAAAGGCCTGAACCACCTGGCAAAGAGAAAATCTTTGTGGAAAGAGGCCACAAATTGACATTTTATGCACGGAGGAGACCCAGTTTATGACCTCAGCACCCCCAAAATGTATACATGGAAGCTTTCGCCATGTATACACTGCAAATGCTGGGACTAAAACAAAAGGAGTACTCACGGGCCCAGAAACAAAAACAATCAGGCCTGCAAGTATAAGCGGACCTATAATCCAGTCTTCTTCCATGTTTGTGATCTTCAACCATTTTGATTGGCCAGGCCGGAATGTGCATGGGGGTTAATTTATAACACACATTAGAATTGAACACTGAGCTGTGCATTTGCAAAGAGGAAGGTGTCAACTCTTTATTGTAGAAGAAGCAAATAATCACTTTTGTGCATTAAAACAGTGGTTCTCAGCCTTGTCCTCAAGTACCCCCAACAGGCCATGTTTGCAGATTTTCCTTTATCTTGAACAGGTGCTTTAACCACTTGACAACTGGGCACTTAAACCCCCTTCCTAACCAGACCAATTTTCAGCTTTCAGTGCTCTCACATTTTGAATGACAATTACTCAGTCATACTACACTGTACCCAAATGAAATTTTCGTCCTTTTTTTCACACAAATAGAGCTTTCTTTTGGTGGTATTTAATCACCACTGGGGTGTTTATTTTTTGAGCAATAAATGGAAAAATACAGAAAATTTTGTAAAAAAATGCATTTTTCTTTATTTCTGTTATAACATTTTGCAAATTAGTAATTTTTCTTCGTAAATTTTGGCCAAAATTTATACTGCTATATGTCTTTGGTAAAAATAACCCAAATTAGTGTATATTATTTGGTCTTTGTGAAAGTTATAGAGTCTACAATCTATGGTGCCAATCACTGAAAATTTATCACACCTGATGCACTGACGGCCT
>BLSH010197763.1:127420-140348 GCA_018402905.1 Glandirana rugosa
TCGCTCTTCTTCCCTATATCTCTAGCCTCGTACCAGCCTATAACGATACCCCATCTACAGACGGAGGGAGTTTTCTCCCTGTTCTACCAGACACCTCTTTTTTAATAGATAGGCACATTCTCATAACACGCCCACGCTCTTCTTACACTTAAGGAACAGACAGCCCACATTATCAGAGGTTCACAGATGATCTACTTCTATCACGTAACACAGCCCTTCATCTCACCATCTCCCCAGTCCTGATCTCAACTCGCTTGGAGACCTTCAAGCCCAAGACGACCAGGCAGGCTTGAAGACCTGTTTCAGGCCCAGGCCCAGACCTGCCTTTTGTTACAGCCATTTTTGTGCATAAAAGTTCGGGTCCCCATTGATTTCAATGGGGTTCGTTGTCCGTGCGATCGTTCGGGTTCCGTCCAGACCCGGACCCGGACTTTGTCCAGAAGTTCGGACGGACCAGCAGAACCCGAACTTCCAGAGGTTCGCTCAACTCTAGTCCTGACCCCTCTACCACTCTACTTCCCGACACAATGCACTATCTTCATCTAGTAGACACTTGGAGACTATTACACCCGACAGACAAGGAATTCACATTCTTCTCGCACCCGCACAATACTCTTACACGGATAGATAATTTTTTCTCCACAGACCATCTTGTCCCTCTTTTGAGGGAGGCAGACATCTACCCCATAGCAATATCCGACCATGCTCCGATCTCTATATCCCTTCTTCTCGCTGACCGACCGAAACCCCAGAACCTTTGGAGATTCCCCTCCTATCTACAACATAACAAGGACTTTATTAACTTTTTAAATGCGGAATGGCGGGAATTTAGTTCACACAATGCTGCACACACAGAAGAACCTAATCTCTTCTGGGAAGCCAGAAAGGCTTTCCTGAGAGGCCACATCATCTCCTACACAGCCTCTTATAAGAAACGCTTGCTCTCAAGCTACAAAATGGCTAGTGAAAGACTTTGAAAAGCCCAATCATCCTTATCTCACTCTAACACTTCTGACTCGAGAACCGAATGGCTACTAGCCAAAAAAGCTTTCGATGCGTGGACCGATAATTTAGAACTACTTCAGAAATCACAATATGAGGCTACTATGCACAAATATGGCAATAAGGCGGATAAACTATTAGCCAGACTTTGCAAAGGCCCTTACTCCCCCACTCACATCACATCCTTACAAGACCCCTCGGTAGCCCTACGCTCAGACCCTAACGACCTAAGCCAAATTATGCTATGGTACTACGAATCCCTCTACGCCCCTGACCTCATGGACGAGACCCTAGCACAATCGTTCTTGGACCAAATTCCTCTTCCCAAAATTACACCTACCCAACTGGAAATGTTAAACGCTCCAATCATGCTAGACAAACTAAATTCCACTATACGTCCACTAATTCCACTATACGTCACCTAGCATCCTCTAAAGCACCGGGCCCTGACGGTCTAACAGGTGAATTCTACAAAACATTCCAAGACATGGTGACCTCCCCACTACTAGCCGTATATTCCAAACTATGGGAAGGGGGCACGTACCCACCCACAGGGAATCAAGCCACTATCAAACTACTCGCAAAAAAGGGGAAAGATCCCACCATCCCGGGCTCATACAGACCCATCTCCTTACTCAATATCAACGTTCAGATCCTCTCAAAAATAGTAGCATCTAGACTATCCACCATAATCCCACATTTAATTGACCCAGCACAATCTGGCTTTGGGAAAGGTAGAACAGCCACTCTAAATATTAGGAAAGTATGTTAGAAAGTACCCAGGGCACCTCGGTGGGGGGTCAGGCCATCATCACCCTAGACGCCGAAAAGGCGTTTGACAATGCCAACTTCAAATGGCTCAACATGGTACTTTCGAGGCTGGGATTTGGGGGCTCTTTTACTCACCTAATCCGCTCAATGTACTCTGCACCAACTGCACGGTTGGTGGTGGCCGGTCTCCTCACCGACAATTTTGCTCTTCACAAGGGCACTAGGCAGGGATGTCCCCTATCACCGCTGCTATTTAATTTAGCCCTCGAACCCTTTTCCAGATACATAACATACCAGGCCCCCTTACACGGGATAAAAGTCGGAGACAGAGAGCTCCGATCCTGCCTCCTTGCTGATGATGTTCTCATCTTCACGGCCAATCCCGCGGCGGATATGCCAACCATAATAAACATTTTTGATAAATTTAAACTGTGTTCCGGTCTACGCATCAACTACCATAAAAGCGAAATTCTCCCGCTAGGTTCCATCAAAAATCCCCCTTGGGCCCACAACGCTCCCTTTCAGATCGCCCACTCTTACATCACGTATTTGGGGGTCAAGATAGGGAAACTCCCTTCCTCTTTATATCATCTCAATTTCCCACCTCTGCTTGCCAGGCTCACTCAAGAGCTGAACGCCTGGATGGATCTCCCGCTCTCGCTCATGGGGAGGTGCCACTTGGTCAAGATGGTCAGCTTCGCTCGCCTATTATATCCTCTTCAGACCTACCTCTGTTACTGAAACATAAAGATGTTTAGACCTTAAATAAAGCCATATCTAATTTTCTTTGGAAAAAGAAGCGACCACGCATAGCACTTCCCAAACTGAACCTCCCCAGGAGCGAGGGAGGTATAGGCCTCCCCAACATCAGACTGTACAATATTGCCTGCCTTCTCCGCTACAGCATGGACTGGATCAAGCAATCTTCTCGCTATTCAAATTTCCAATTGGAGTCTTCAATGGTTTCCCCCCTATCGTTAGTGGCTGTCCTACATGTCAAGTGGAGATCCCTTCCCGTTGCCCTTCAACACAATCTCCTCATCAGAGATACGGCGCTGGCATCGAGAGAATATAGGAAACTCACTAAGGTCTCCTCATTCATCTCTCCTTACCTCCCTATCAGAGGTAATCCCAGTTTCCCTCCGGGAATGGACCACAACATTTTCCAACATTGGGACCAGAGCGGTACCCACCTAGTCAACTAATACTCTACACCCAAATCCCACATTTTCCACTACTGGCAATGTCTCAGTTTTTTACGGACAACCTGTTCAGAATCAAGTAAACGGTTCCGT
Source organism: Glandirana rugosa (assembly GCA_018402905.1). Lineage (NCBI taxonomy): Eukaryota > Metazoa > Chordata > Amphibia > Anura > Ranidae > Glandirana > Glandirana rugosa. The sequence continues at coordinate 130,489 of BLSH010197763.1, forward strand.
AGAACCTTCATCGATGGTCTCATACAAGGGGGGTCCTATACCATATCGAACATCTACAAATCTCTTCTGCTGCTCTCCCTACTTCATACTATTGAGATCTCGGTTAACCACTGGAGTAAACACTTCCCTATTCCGGACCTCTCCGAAAAAATAATGCTCGGATACAAAAAAACGCTCAAAATCACTCCCAACGAAATTTGGAGGGAGACACAACTCAAACTCATACATCGGGCCTACATCCCTTTCATTCTGGACAAGGATAACCCCTCAGCTTCACTTTGTCCTCTCTGCAACCAACCCAAGCCATCTCTACACCACCGTTTCTGGTCATGCTCCTTCATTGCTGCCTTCTGGGACCAGGTCATCACCTTCATCAATAGCATAACCTTGCTTAATCTCCCTAAGGACCCTCTACTCCTAATTTTCGGCCACTGGGACAAACAACTTACCTACGCTCCCCTCAACCACACCCCCTTGATCCTCTGATCCGGGACTGGACACTCACCTACCTTCTAGTGGCCCGATGAGCCGTTCTCAAAAAATGGACTACTAGTATGAGCCCCTCCATTCCTCAGATCAGAAAAGAGATGATCTCACTATTCTATAAGGATAAGCTCAACACAGATCTCATGCATCCTAAACACTCTGACCTATTCTTCCGCAAATGGATGCCCTTCATCACCGCTACTCTACCTCAAGAAGAAATCGGGACCCTTCAAGACTCTTTCAGGTTCCAGAGAAATTAGGAACACTCCCATACACTTGGAACTTAGTGATACCGGCCAACCCTGGTGTGACTAACGCTCAGACATTGAGAATTACTTCTAACCCTCGCTCCCAAATTTTCTCGGAACTCCAGGAGGACCGCCCCCCTCCCCTTCCATTTTCCCTCTCCCTCTTAGTTTCCAAGTTCTCCCATCCCTACCATGTTACAGGGAGATCCATCCAACTTCCTATGTGCACTACACAAGGTTTTTATGACACCTATGCCCTGTTGACTCTAATATCATTCATGTTGTAACCTACTATTATAAAATGCATTGTATGGATCAGATGGATCCTTGTTTGTACTTTGATGCCTTGTCATGCTTCCATACGATCAATAAATTTTCTTTTAAAAAAAAAAAATCTGTTTTACTGTATGTATTGTATTTTTTTTAGTTTATGCTTTTTATAAGTAAGTGTACAAAACAACACATACAAAAACATATTTTATATCTTTTTTTTTTTTGCACCTTTGCAAATTTCTCTCTTAATTAAACATTGTATTTATGAAAAGGGATTATCAGTGCAATGTGGGTTGTTCATTGTGAGAACAAGGCTGCAGTTGTCCCCTTTAAAGAACAATGTCAGTTACTAATATAGTTTTAGAGCCATTCAGAAAAAGGGGATGTGAGGAGGGAGAAATCACTGCTCTTATTTATTAACTGTGTTTAACCACTTCAATACTCACACTTGTATACCCATATATTTACATTGTTGCTATGTGACTGTTTATTTGGCAATGATTCCGTTATTGTATAACCACTGAGTCCCAGCATCATGAGCCTAAATAAACCCCCTTGAGTCCCATGGCTTTTTTAGGTTTTGGATATATGACTGTTGTCTGCTTTTTATTTATTTATTTTTTCTTTTTAGAAATAAAAGAAAAAAAGTTATTATGAAATAAAGTAATTTTGACCACATAAAAATGTTAAAGACGAGGCACAATGTTTTTTTCTAAAATACATTTTTTAGTTGGTCTGGAATTGATGAATACCGAATTAGCTTTTTTTTTTTCAAATTATTGGTAAAATATATGATCTAGAAAAAATGGTGTATACATTAGATTTTATTTACACTCTTTTTCTAACACTATGAAATGACAACAAAGGCCATATAGTTGAATTGATACTTTTTATATTAGGGTGAAAAAAATAAATATAGATTAAAAATGTTCCTTTTAGTTGTTTTTTTTTTCAGCTTCTTATCTATTATAAGTAGGTAGTAATATAAAATACTACTACTTCTGTACACGGGAAGAACGTATAATTATGTCTTAGTCACATAAGGGTTGATTTACTAAAGGCAAATAGACTGTGCACTTTGCAAAGTTCAGTTGCACTCTGCAAGTGCAATTGCTCCAGAGCTTAGTAAGCGAGGTAAAGTTTGACTTTACAAAGAATACCCAGTCACATACAAGGAAAATAAAAAGAACAACATTTTTGCTTGCACATATTTGGATGATGGAAGTCAGCAGGACTTCTGCTCATTTAATAAGCTTTTTCTTTTTTTTTTGAATACTTGTGAAACAAACGTTTGAAAGTGTGGGGGCCATAGAGAGGACTCTGCGCCAAACAGAACCATCAGGGGAGGAGGGCCAAATGTACTTTGGTTATGAAGGTAATCAATAGAGCAACTTGAGTCCAGAATTTAGAAAGTTGGGGGTAATGCCACCAGATGTGTAGCAAAGTTCCGGTGTTCCCACAATTCCTCCAGCACGGGGAAGATGTGGAGGGATAGAGTTGGGCTAATTTTTTTTGGGGTACAGTACCAATTGTGCAAGATTTTTTGAACCGATTCCCAGTGGTTGATGCAATGGGAAGTCTTTAATGTAGATCACAGGTGTCAAACTGGCGGCCCTCCAACTGTTGCAAAACTACAAGTCCCATCATGCCTCTGCCTGTGGGAGTCATGCTTATAATTGCCAGCCTTGCAATGCCTCATGAGATTTGTAGTTCCGCAACAGCTGGAGGGCCGCCAGTTTGACACCTGTGATGTAGATAGTAGTGCTCGGTGCCATTGCGATGTGGTTAGGGAGAGTTGTGTTATACATTCCCAGTGTTTCATTGAGGTAGTTAGTTCATTGAGGTAGTTTTAACCAAGGTGTCTTGAGAATTTAGAAGTTTGTAGATGGTTGCTATGTCCTTGGCGGTTGCACTGGGGAGGTCATAGAATTTCACCAGGCTCCCCAGGAGAGGGTGCGTGGATCAGTGTATTCTGGATAGGACTGAGCGTATTTGAAAGTAGATGAAGAAGTCTCTGTGGTTCAGATGATATTGTTGGCAGAGGTTTTGAAACGAACATAGGTGACCATCAGCAAACAGTTGATGGATGGTACATATACCAGCTTTGGTCCATTGGGAGGTAGTAATTTGGGGGATTAAGAGGTCCATTGAGGAAAGAGGAAGCTGTGCCATAAGTACTTGCGGGGTGCCTTTCGAGCGCTGAATTAAGTATTTCCAGGTTCTAGTTATTGCATTAATGGAGTCCAAGAAAGATCAGGGCGGTTGCTTTTGAAGAAGGTGAAGGTGAAGGTGATGGTTGAAGGTGTCCAGGAATTTCTTAGGGGCCATAGATATGGCAGTTTTTTCGATTTGTAGCCAGGTTGGCATTTGTGTTGGGTTCCACCAAGCCCTGGATTGGTCGAGGATTGTCGATTTATAGTACGTCAAGACGTCTGGCGCACCCATGCCGGCCAGTTTTGAAGGAGTACACAGAGTTTGGTGGTTGAGTCTAGATCTTTTTCCGTTCCAAATGAAGTGGTTCACTGTCTCTTGTAGTTTTGTTAGCTGTGCAGTTAAAAAGGGCACATGTAAAGTGAGGAAAATGTATAAGATGTGATGTAGTAGATACAGTTTTGCCAGTGCAATGCGCCCTGCCCAGGAGGCACGATTTAATCGGAGGTCTTTAGTGATCTTCTTCAGTTTATCATGGAGGGCGGTGAGATTGAGTTTGAGGATTTGATTCAACGGCATTACCAGTTCAATGCCTAGGTATTGAAGTATGGAGTCGGAGGCCCATGTGAATGGCGAGATAGACACAATGCTACATTTTGTTTAAGGTGGTAAACAAACACCTATCATAGAGGATTTGCCATAATTAATCTTGTAGTGCGATAAGGAGCTAAAAGATGCTAATGTTTTTTTGGTGGTGGGGGAGAGAGCTTATTGGGTCTGTGAGGGAGATGATGACATCATCCATATAGAGGCCTATCTTATGGGCGGTGTCCCCGACCTCTATGCTGGTGATGAGAGGGTCTGTGCAGATGGCGTGTGCCAAAGGTTCCATTACTAAAGCAAAAATTAAGGGGGGGGAGACACCCCTGCCTTGTTCCGTTTTGGATATCAAAGGGGTCTGAGAGAATTGTGGAGGTCCAAACCCTTGTGCTAGACGAGGAGCATAGACTTTGCCATAGAATTGCCCGTAGTACCTTGTCTGAGAAGCCAAACTTTTGCAATAAAGCTTTTAAATATGTCCAGTTAACGCTGTCGAACGCCTTCTCTGAATCCAGTGATAGGAGCAGAGAAGGTGTTCAGGTTTTTTCCCCCCACTAGATCAGGTCCACAAATCGCCTGGTACCGTCCGACGCCTGCCTGCCAGCGACAAATCCCACCTGATCCACGTGCACTAGTTGTGGCACCAGGGGTGTAAGTCGCCTTGCCAAAACCTTGGCGAAAAGTTTTGTGTCAGTATTAAGGAGGGATATTGGTCGGTAGCTGGCAGGGTCATCAGGCAGTTTCCCTGTCTTTAGAATAGTGACAATGAGAGCTTCTAGCGACTCCTTAGGGATGGTGCCGGTAGTAGCAATGTGGTTGAAGGCTGAGCATAGGTGAGGGGATAGCTGGTCAGAGAAGGATTTATAATATTCGTTGCAATATCCATCCGGGCCAGGAGCCTTGTGGAAAGGTAAAGTGTTTATGGCTTCCTTGATTTCTTGTATAGTGAAAGGTGTCGATAGTTGGGTACACTGATCTACGGTGAGTTTAGGTAGGTTTAGGGGGTTGTAGGAATTTCTGCAAGTCTGCTTCTCTAGGAGGTGGGAGTTTTTTGGATAGGGTGAGATTATACAGGGCTTAATAGAAGGACCCAAATTGGTTGGCTATGTCCTTAGGATTAACTACGTGCTGACCAGTGGGTGTGGTGAGGTAGGGAATTTTTGCATTAGAAATTTGGCATTTAAATTGTTTGGCAAGGAAAGCACCAGGTTTGTTGTGTTGGGAATACCAATTGAGGCGTAGTCTCTTTAGGTATAGGTCAAACGACCCTTTGAGATGTTCACTGAGTGAGTGTCGATCTGTGCAAAGCGCCAGCTTGATGTTGTCAGAGGGATTGCTTTTATGGGACTGGTCGAGGGTATTTATTTGGTCAAGAAGTTTGTTAGTAGTAGCATTGTGTTTCTTTTTCTCGTGGGCCCCCAGCTTAATCAGTAGGCTTCTAAGTGAGGCTTTGTAGGAGTTCCAGAGGATATGCGGGTTGTCAATAGATCCAAGATTGGTTGTAAAGAATTGGTCAATCTCTGATGCGACCTGTTCCTTGTATTTTGGGTGAGCAATCAAGGAGGTGTTAAGCCTCCAGATTGATCTTGTGTTAGTTTGATTATTGGTGGCTATCTTAAGGGTGACAGGAGCATGGTCAGAACATGCAATTACACCTATACTTGCGTCTTGAATTAATTACAGTGTATGCTTATCTGTCAGGAAGAAGTCGATAAGAGAGTATGTTTTTTGCGAAGATGAGTAGTAGGTGTAGTCTCGCTCTACATCATGAAGGCATCACCAAGGGTCATAAAGATCCTTTGTTTTCAGGATTGTATATAAGGCTGTGGATCTTTTTCTAGTGGGGTTCGAGGTGTCTAGGGAATGATCGATGATTTGGTCAAAGTAACCGCATATGATAAAGGGGGATTGGTGGTATGGGTGAAGCTTGTTGATGATGGCTCTATAGAATGGTTTTTGATGGGAGTTGGGCGCATATATGTTGACTATGGTCAAAGGTTGATTATTAAAGATTGCCGATAGAATGATAAATCTTCCATCTGGGTCTGTTTCAACCTTTGAGAGTTGGAATGATAGGGTGGATTTTACAGCAATTAGCACACCGGCTACTTTCTGGAAAAATGTGTTTCTTGTACGCAAATTATATTGGAGTTCTGTAGCATAGCCTCCTTCCATAGCATATTTCGTTTGAAAGGGGAATTTAGCCCTTTGGCATTAATGGATGTTATGGTCAGGGTCATAGTGGAATTGGAGTCGGAGCCTTATGAAGTGAGCAGAGACCAATACCTTTACAAGGACATACTTTGCATCAAGACCATAGAAAACATAAAAGACCCGGGATGTGAGGATCTTAAGCTGGTGACCAAGAAAATGTAACTTGAGAGTGGTAACAATTTGTAATAAACAACCTAAAAAAAGTGAGAAGTCAGGAGAAGTGCCTGGCACTTCATATATTACGGGGAGGGGTACCCAAAGGGAGCCTCTGCACCCTCTGCAGACAAACATGTCAATTAAACCTTGATACCTTAAGATTAACTGTATCTTGAACATAGATGGCGTGTAGACCAGAGGACACAGTTGCGTCATCGGTGATGGGTTAGGATTTTTTTGAAGAGGAAGAAGACCATTGTTGTTGTGTGCGTGGCGGTGGGTCTCGGTTCCTAAACGGAGGCGGGGGCGTGTTGATGAGGCCCCAGTTCATGAGGTACTTGATGCCCTACTTTGGCGAGGTGATGGTTGTTGACTGGTTCTAGTGGGTTACGATTATCTTGACAGCAAAGCCCCACTTGTATGGAATACATCGCTCCTGCAAAATAGCGGTAACCTGCTGAAATTCCTTGAGTCTTTGGGCCGTGGCCGCGGAGATGTCTGCATACAAGGAGACTTTAGAGTACAGCTCCGGTAGCCGTGGTGTGGAGCGGGAGGCCGTTAGGATCTGTTCTTTAATGTGGTAACATAGAGGCATATATAAAAGCATTGCCGACCAGAGGAGATATGGACAAATATATATCCCTTGAAACCTGCTATAAGATAGAAATACAAGAGGTAAATCTTCCTGGGAAAACATCCAAAAGAAGATGAACGTCATGGAGACAAGAGTAACAAAACTGGAAGAGAAATTAATGAAATCTGAAATGGAAAAACAAGAACTGTCTCAATGTCTTAAAAGTGTTCTACTGGAAATAGATGATCAAGAAAATAGAGGCAGAAGAAATAATATCAGGATTAGAGGTCTACCTGAAGCAACAGGACCCAAGGATCTGATACCAACTCTTCAAGGCATTTTTAATAAATGATTACAACAATCTTCAACAGAGGAAATAATACTGGATAGAGCACATAGATCATTGGGCCCTAAGAATCAAGATCTGCAGAGACCAAGAGATGTTATATGCAGAGTGCATTTCTTTCATATAAAAGAAAAAATTATGAGGACAGCACGACGACAAAAAATAATTGATTTTGATGGTGCTCAAATAATTTTATTACAGGATCTCTCTAGACATACGTTGACTCTAAGGAAAGCAGTGAAACCACTTCTAGCATTGTTAAGAGAAAGGAACATCTTATATAAATGGAAGTATCCATTTCGGATTCAAGTGTTTCATAAAGGGAAAAAAGCAGAATTCCAGGATATTGAAGATCTTCCTGTTTTTATGAAAACTCTAGTGGGGGGTTAACCCCTGGGTATTGTGGTCTTGGGGTCTTAGGTAGGGGAGGGGACCCATAGGTTTCGCTGGGTTCCCCCCCTCCCCCCACCCCCTTTCCCTTTTTTTTTTTCTCACATAAACACATATAGCATCACGACGGAGACACATGATTTATTCACATTCCTTGGTGATATTTTTTTGTTGGAAGTTTATTTACATTTTTTTTCTTTCTCATAAAATCACATAGCATCACACAGTATCATGATGGGGACACATTATTGATTTTCTTCCCCTTTTTTTCTCCCGACTCGTTTTATAGCACCAATGGTCACGATGGTTGTGTTTCAACGGATCAAAGTATAAGCGGTGGGAGGGGGGAGGAGACAGGATAGGGGCTAGGGGTAAAGGAAGAAGATAAATCTTGATAATACCACGTAAGGGACACTTAATTTATTTACACTTTCTGATACAATCAACACACCTGTTTTTATTTTTTCATGTATCAATGAACACATGCACAGTACTACAGACGAAACACATTTCACTTCATATATTTCAGAATATTTTCAATGAGTAGTATCCTATTGATACTAATGACATGGATATTTAGGGGCGTTTTTTCCCTTTTTTTTTTCTCTTCTTTTGGGATGGAGAAGTGAAGAATTTTTGAGAATTTTGGAACAATATTTCTGAGGTTGAATTGTTTTTAAGATATAAAGTAGAGTGTCAATGTAGCCTTGTATTATCTAAGGGGGAATAAACAAGGAAGACTTTTGGCAAGGGCCCTACAACAATGGATGGCTACCACTTCTATAATAAAAAACAAATCAGGGGAAAAAACATCCAACCCCAAGGAGATCCTAGAGATATTCCAAAACTTTTACTCCAAATGATATAATGTCATGAACCAAAAGACAGGAATGGAATTAGGGAGACATCGTCAAAAAATACGAAAATATATAGAAGAAACTGCAATACCAACTTTACCCAAAGAAATAATAGAGGAATTGGAAACAGAGATTTCATTACAAGAAATACAAAAAGTTATTGGTACTATGGCCCTGGGGAAAAGCCCGATGTCAGAAAAAGATAACAATATGTGTGGGAATTATAGGCCCATCTCTCTTATGAACATCGATTTACGGATCTTTTCTAAAATTATAGTGGAAAGACTTACCCCAATTTTACCGAAATATGTCCATTTGGATCAAGTGGGTTTTGTGGGAGGCCGTGAGGGGGTAGCTCGCACAGCTTTACAGTGCTTTTTATTGTAAGCGCATACTTTACTCTTTTAGCAATCATTAAAGTATTTTAGACGGAGAGCACTAGATTGCCCCTTTATTTTACATGATCTATGCTGAATGGTTGGGGAGATTGGATGTCGGAAAGCCATACTGTTGGGGAGAAGGAGACTGGAAGGGAGACTTAACCCAGAGATCATCAGTAACCCCAGGGCGGGTAAAAAGCGCTGCTTTATCTATATTGAGGTGAGAGGCTCATTCACCTGGTGGAGGATTTAACCACATGTGTGCTGTGAATATCGTTTGGTCACCACTGGGATTTATTTAAAAGGATTTTTTTCATCTATGGACTGACACTTTTGATTTATTTTTTCACGGATTATCGTTTACTGTATGAACACTATTGCACTAATATGTGAAGTTATTTTTTGTTTTTTTTCACCAGTGAATTATTTTTTGGTTATATTTAGCACTTATTTTTTCACGGAATATTATTTTCCCTATGAACACTAGAGCACTAATCTGTGAAGGCATGTGAAGTTGCTTTTTTGGTTGTTCGTTTTTCATATTATTGAAAGTGGTCACAATATTTAGAGATACAGAGTTTGAATACAGGTATTGTGACATTGATTCATGCACAACACAATAGTCACCTACATGGAGTTGTAAGCGCTGTACCATTTTTTGATTACTATATGTATTAGTAATGGAACATCTTACCAACGCTATACGAAAAAATCCAGATATTCAGGGGATCAAAATAAAAGGAAAGTAATATAAAATGTCTGTATATGCAGATGACATTTTGTTATACATTACTAACCCAATTATAACTATCCCGAATCTCATTCAGGAGTTCGAACGGTTTGGCGCAATAAGTAACTTTAAGGTGAACTACGGTAAATCCGAAGCATTAAACATCTCACTATCAAATAAAACCCAAGCCCATCTCCAAAAATGTTTTTCTTTTAAATGGAAACCGACAGCCATCAAATATCTGGGGATATATATACCCCGAAATCTGGACAAACTAATAGAACTTAATCATGCCCCCCTGATCAATAAGATGTTAAAATGACTTCAAAAATATGATAAAAAAATGTTTCCATGGATGGGAAGGATAAATATAATAAAAATGGACATACTCCCAAAATTATTATATGTGTTCCAGGCAGTTCCGGTGTACCCATGGCCCCCCCCCCCCCCCCCCC
>BLSH010197763.1:182115-202126 GCA_018402905.1 Glandirana rugosa
GGATTGGGGTGGTAGGAAGCTGGCAGTGGGGTGCAGGGGGGTTGTAGATGACAGGGGGTGGGGTGGTAGGAAGCTGGCAGTAGGGTACAGGGGGATGAAGATGACAAGGTGTGGGGTGGTGGGAAGCTGGCAGTGGGGTGCAGGGGGATGAGGATGACAGGGGGTGGGGTGGTAGCAAGCCGGCAGTGGGGTGCAGGGGTAATGGGGATGAAGATGACAGGGGGTGGAGTGGTAGGAAGCTGGTGATGGGTACAGGGCGATGAAGAGGAAAGGGAGTGGGGTGGTAGGAAGCAGATGATGGGGTATAGGAGGATGGAGATGACAGGGGGTGGGGTGGTAGGAAGCTGGGGATGGGATACAGGGGGATGGAGATGACAGGGGGTGGGGCGGTAGGATGGCAGGCACAGGTGATGAGGATAGAGATGATGATGTAGGGTGGTGGGATGTCAGGGGGATCAGTAGGTGGCATCATACGCCGGATGGCATACTACATATGGTCACTGTGTGTGTGAGGTCACGGGCGGCTGGCAGCTGTAATTTTTGGGGTGCACTCGCTCAGGAGGTGACGTCATGGAATGTGTCTGTGTCGGGCAGGACCATCATGCAGTACCTTGAGGCTATGGAAGACAAGCTCCTCGATGATTGCCAGGCTCCAGCTCTGGCAAATCCTCCCTTACAGAGACCGTCCATCCTGCAGAGAAGATCAGGGAGCTGCTCAGCTACTGCAGGCATTATCTGCACATGGCAGGAGATTTGCAGAGCATGGCAGAAGGGGAGGAGCCGGGGAGGGGAGTACATGCAGTCACCCATTGACCCTGAGACCTCAGGCAATGCTCTAGTGGTCAGTCCGCCCCTGGCTGGGGAAAACTAGTTGCGGGCACCTCATTAAAGACGGCCCTGGGGACACCAATCGAGGGACATTCTCTCCCATTTCCACACACACTTTAGGCAAATTAGGCAGTCGCGAGGCCCCTGGGAGGGTGAGGCCTTAGGCGATCGCCTAATTTGCCTAATTAGAGAGCCGTCTCTGCAACCGAACGTCCAACTTTTGTCCAAATAGGGTGACGGCGGTTTGGTCTAGCGTACTGACATGAGTCAAGTAATCGGCCAACAAAGCTGAAAGTAGTGACGTGTTACGAGCGAATAACGAGGAAGTTCAGGTGAATGAGATTTATGAATTAGGAACACAGGTTACACGACTGAACACTTCTTGGATTCCGAGCATGCGTGTTTGCACTTCCAGCTTTTTGTTAGCCAACTTTTGTACACATTAGCCAACAATTGGCCAATGCCTTGTTGGCCAACACAAGTTTTCTAGCCTCGTCGTCCAACTTCTGTTGGATGACAATTGGAAATCGACTGTAGGATCATGCGTACACGTGATCGGATTATCAACCAGCAGGCTGTTGGACGACCGTTGTTGGCCAACAATCGGACCGTGTGTATGGGCCTTAAAGTGGTTGTCAAGGGAGGGAAAAAAACACCTGCAAGACAAAGGCATAATGAGCTAGTATGCAGCACATACTAGCTCATTATGAAATACTTACCTTAGATCAACGCTGTTGCAGCAGTTCCCGAGCACCGCTGTGACCGGCGTCATGTTGATTGTGTCTTCTTCCGGGATCGCCGACTCAGGCCAGTCACAGTGCGGACTCCAGAGCTGTGATTGGCCGGAGCCACGCTGACGTCACTCCCGCGCATGCACACTGGAGCCGTCATTTATGGCACACTTCGTGAAGAAACGGCCCAGTCAGGCTGCTTCTTCACTGCACACCGGCACATGCAAATACAGGGAATATTTCCTAAACGGTGCAAGTTTAGGAGATATGCAGGGTACCTACAGGTAAGCCTTATTATAGGCTTACCTGTAGGTTAAAGTGGTTGTCAAGAGTTGACAACCACTTTAAGGCTAGTCATACACATTTAGATTTCCCCTGTTCAGCCCTATGGAGCTGAATAAGATAAATCACTTGATTCCTTCATCCATGCTAAACTATATGGATGGAAGAATCTCGCCTACCCACTCTTGTATTCAGACAGAAACAGCATCTGCAGCTGTCTAAAAACCCGAGCAGTGACTGAAAATGATTGGATGCAATCACCGTTTGGCCAACAAATCAAATTTCAGCCGATTCCAGGAGAATCTGAGCCATGTAAGGCTAGTTTTCAATTTGCTTGAGTCTGCAATCAACCCAGCACTGCGCATGGCTGGATCTTTTCTCTCCCCTCTCTTCCTCTGCACACAGGAACTAAGGCAGCAGCAGGAGCCACTGCTGCTGTCAATAAAATGGTGTGAGGAGCCAAGCCACACTGTGTGTCTGTATGGAGTATGGCTCCATTGACACACATAGCTCAGGAGCAAGCACACACTGTACACACCCACATAGTCAGCAGCTTACTTTGGGGGTACATGGAGAAAAGGAGGAGACAAGATTACCAACGGGAGACCCAAAACGAGGAGGCTGGGGGCCACCAAAACCTTTGCACAGAGCAGGTGAGGATAACATGTTTATTGTTTTCGTTTTAGAAAAATTGACGTAACACTACCTCTTGCTTCAGTCCATTGTACAGGCAGTAAAAGAAATCAAGGATGTTCATGTGACTTTTTTCTTTCTATTTTTAAAGTCTCACTGATAACCATCAGTCTATATGTTCATACTTCCCTCTGCATATTGGGCAGCTACCTTACTAAGATTTACTGTAGTTGTGTTCTATCCTAAAGCCTATGTGTAGCTAAAATAAAAAACAGAAACATCAGCACAAACGACAGAGCTTTCAGTTAGTAGGATGTAACCCTTGAGCAATTTCATCTTCTGTAGAATCTTTCCTCCATCCATCCCCTTGCTCTTACCACCATAATCTTCTGATGTATTAAAAACCTACAGCTCTTCTCATATGCACCTATGCACAACAGGTTGTAGAATCGATCGATTTAAATGATTGTTAGTTACAAAGAATTACCATTGGCTCCTGTGATAGCGATGCATATGATGTAATTCAAGCAATCAATAAGCATATTAGATCTCATTAGGTCACACAGGAAGCGATCGTGATGATCACATATATAATACAATGATTGGCAACCATAATGAGTGGGGATTGAGCACTACCCACCGACCTTAATATATCAACTGTGCAGTTTAAATATGCAGTGGATGTTAATTACACATCATATGAGCGTGGAGTAAGAGTGCTCACAGAGCTGGGTAAATTATATTTAGAAGTATATAGGTGCTTGATATTGTGAAGCAGATTGATTGCTGTTGAATATCAGGCCACTCCGAGTGCACACAGGGCCAATGGTTAACAGATGATTGAAAGACACACGTTTTGTAATATGTGTAAGCTAGAGGACTTTGAGGGGTTAAATCTCTGCATAGTGGCTCTTGTTAAGATGTGAGCTGCGCCCAGGGCTGGCCCAAGACATTGTGATGCCTGGGTCCAAGAATGGAATGCTGCCCACCCCAAAAAAAAATCACACCCACCAAAAGGCCCCCACATCCATTATTTTATATCTTGATAATTAAAACTGAAATTTAATTTATCAAGAAGTCAGATTTACATGCAACAGCACCTTGTCTATATGCAAAATTATATGACATATCATTATGTTCAATTCCAAGGGGTGGGCTAGGGCAGTGTACAAGTGGGCTAGGGCAGTATATAGGGTAGTATAGGGGCAGGCTAGGGTAGTATAGTGGTGGGCTAGGGTAGTATACCGGTGGGCTAGGGTAGTGTGGGGGCAGGTTAGGGTAGTATATAGACAGGCTATGGTAGTAAATGAGCACGCTAGGGTAGTATATGGACAGGCTAGGGTAGTATATGGACAGGCTAAGGTAGTATATTGACAGGCTAGGATAGTATATCGACAGGCTAGGGCAGTATAGGGGTTGGCTAGGGTAGTATAGGGGAAGGCAGGGTGGCCCGGAGGGGGGGGGGGGGGCAGTTGTCATCATGACACACAAAACTGCTAGAAAAAAATCTTGGTCATCAATTTGCTGGTTAAGTAGAAGAGAAGGAGAGGCAACTGTGGTTCAATTTCCCCTCTCAAAGTGCTGCCTGGGTCCAATGGACTCACTGGGACCCATGGTAGGGCCAGCCCTGGCTGTGCCGAGTGGCCACGTCCTCTGATGAAGTGGGGCGGCACAGTGGTGTAGCGGATAGCACTTTCGCCTGGCAACAAAAGGGTCGCTGGTTCGAATCCCAACCATGACACTACCTGCCTGGAGTTTGCATGTTCTCCCTGTGCCTGCGTGGGTTTCTACCCACACTCTAAAGACATGCTGGTCGGTTAATTAGATCCAGTCTAAATTGTTCCTAGTATTTATATGAATGTGAGTTAGAGACCTTAGATTGTAAACTCCTTGAGGGTAGGGACTGATGTGAATGTAAAATATATATATATATATATATATATATGTAAAGAGCTGCGTAAATTGACGGCGCTGTATAAGTACCTGAAATATCAAAATAAAAGTGACGACGAAACGCGTCAAAGGTGACCACGCGGCTTATCTGTTTGTCAGCAGTCATCTCCTTGTCCCGGGCAACTCCGCTCTGTGAAGTAATCCCTAGGAGAGGCTGATGCACTGTGCTGATGATTATATTCTGTTACATGCTGTTTTTACTATTGTGCTTGTAAGTGCAAATCTTGCGAGGGGGATTGTAACGGGATTTTAATAACATTTTAATGGTAATACACTATGTGAGTGCTCTTTTGTTTATGAGACATTTAGATGAAAGTTATTTGTCGATCACTGGTGGATTTGGTTGTAGCGGACGAGCTGCATGACAGGCACCTGAATAAAGGGTTTCTGGTGAGTTCTACACCATAGGGGAGAGGTCTCATGTGGTGTGGTAATGGATTCTAGGATTTACTGGAAGTCCCAACAATTATATTGGACTCTTTATATGTTACCCTGTGTTCATGCATGTCTTTTTGTTCACAGTGGTGTTGTGCATATGAGAAGTGCTGCTAGTACTATTTTACTAATTTTGGCTGTAGATTAAGATAATTGTTTAACCATTTCAGCCCCGGAAGGATTTCCCCCTTCAGGACTAGAGCATTTTTTGCGATTCGGCACTGCGTCGCTTTAACTGACAATTGCGTGGTCGTGCGACGTTGTACCCAAACAATATTTGCGTCCTTTTTTTCCCACAAATAGAGCTTTCTTTTGGTGGTATTTGATCACCTCTGCATAATTTCTGATCACCGATATAAACAAAAAAACAGCGACAATTTTGCAAAAAAAAACAATATTTCTTACTTTTTGCTAAAATACATATCCAAAAAAAAAAAATGTCTTCATCGGATTTTGCCGATTTATATTCTTCCTCATATTTTTGGTAAAAAAAACCCAGCAATCGGTGTAAATTGACTGGTTTGTGCAAATATTGCCGCGTTTACGAATGATGAGAATTCATTTATGGGGTTTTTATTTGTTTTAATTTTTTTTACTAGTAATGGCGGCAATCTGCGTTTTTTAGCGGGACTGCGATAGTGCGGTGGACATGTCAGACCATTTTGACACTTTTTTGGGACCATTGGCATTTATACAGCGATCAGTGCTATGACAATGCACTGATTACTGTGTACATGTCACTGGCAGGGAAGGGGTTATCCTGCAGGGGGCGCTCTAAGGGTTAACTGTGTTGCCTGTGTGTGTTACTAACTGTATGGGGGCTGGGCTGAGTGGGGGAGGAGAGTGACCGTGGCTCCCATATACAGGAAGCATGGAATCACATTCCTTCCCCCTGTCAGAGCGGAGATCCGTTGTTTACATACACGGACCCCAGTTCTGTCACTGCCGGGAACTGATCGCGAGCAGCCGGCGGACATCGAGTCTGCCCTACCCACTCCCTTGCTCCCCCGGAACACAGTGAGCGTGCAAGTCCGCCCACGATCCGCGATCTCACAGTCATTGTCAGGTGACAGCTGTTTGCGATATCAAACCACTTTGCCACCGTCATACGACGGCGGGCGGTCGGCAAGTGGTTAAAGCAGTGGGTCCTAGCCAGTAATTTTATGTGATTAGCTGTTCCATGAGCACTAGGAAGTAATATTAGTCAATATTTGTTGAGTGATTATTGCTATTTTGGTAGAAGTATATTAAAAACCGTTTCAGCCCCGGAAGGATTTACCCACCTCCTGACCAGACCATTTTTTGCGATACGGCACTACATTATTTTAACTGATAATTGCATGGTCGTGTGACACTGTACCCAAATAATATTGATGTCCTTTATTTCCCACAAATAGAGCCTTCTTTTGGTGGTATTTGATCACCTCTGTGTTTTGTTTTTTTTTGCACTATAACCAAAAAAAAATAGCGACAATTTTGAAAAAAAATAATATATATATTTTACTTTCTGCTATAAAACACATCCAATAAAAAAAATGTAAAAAATCAAATTTCTTCATTTAGGCCAATATATATTCTTTTACATATTTTTGGTTAAAAAATCCCAATAAGCGTATATTGATTGGTTTGCACAAAAGTTATAGCGTCTACAAAATATTATTATTATACAGGATTTATATAGCGCCAACAGTTTGCGCAGCGCTTTACAATAAAGAAGGGACACAGTACAATTACAATACAGTTCAATACAGAAGGAATAGGAGGGCCCTGCTCATAGAGCTTACAATCTAAAGGGAGGGGGAGGTGATACAAAAGGTAATGGCTGCAGGGGATGAACTGGTAGAGCTGGCTCAGGCACGGGTCTTAGGTGGAGGTGGGGTAGGCTTCCCTGAATAAGTGAGTTTTCAAGGATCGCCTAAAGGCGGACAGGGTGGGGGCTGACCTGACATTCTGGGGCAGGGAGTTCCAGAGGATGGGAGAGGCTCTGGAGAAGTCCTGTAGGCGAGCATGGGAGGAAGTAACAAGGGAGCTAGAGAGAAGGAGGTCTTGGGAGGAGCGTAGAGGACGATTGGGGTGATATCTGTGGATGAGATTGGCGATGTAGCTGGGGGCAGTGTGGTGGATGGCCTTGTATGTTGTGGTTAGTATTTTGAATTTTATACGCTGGGGTAGGGGAAGCCAGGGAAGGGATTGGCAGAGTGGGGCAGCAGTTGTGGATCGGTTAGTAAGGTGTACAAGTCTGGCAGCAGCATTCATGATAGACTGAAGGGGGGATAGCCTGTGTAACGGTAGGCCGGTGAGGAGGGAGTTGCAGTAATCAAGGCGGGAAATAACTAAGGAGTGAATAAGTTGTTTTGTGGCGTCATTAGTCATAAATAATATGATTTGATAATAATAATAATATGATATGATAATATGAAAAAATAGGGGATTTATTTATGGCATTTTTACTTATTTTAATTTTTTTACTAGTAAAGGCGGTGATCAGCGACTTATAGCGGGACTGCTACATTGCGCCGGACAGATCGGACACTTAACCACTTCCCATCCGGGCCATTTCTGGCACTCCTCTCCTACATGTATAAATCATCATTTTTTTGCTAGAAAATTACTCAGAACCCCCAAACATTATATATGGTTTTACCAAAGATTCTAGGGAATAAAATGGAGGTTGTTGCAACTTTTTATGTCATGCGGTATTTGTGTAGCGATTTTTTGAACGCTTTTTTTTGGAAAAAATTACAGTTTCATGAATTAAAAAAAAAAAAAAAAACAGTAAAGTTAGCCCACTTTTTTTCATAATGTGAAAGATGATGTTATGCCGAGTAAATAGATACCCAACATGTCACATTTTAAAATTGCGCAAACTCTTGGAATGGCACCAAACTTTGGCACTTAAAAATCTCCATAGGTGATGTTTTTACAGGTTAGGTGTTTTAAGTTACAGAGGAGGTCTTGGGCTAGAATTATTGCTCTCACTCTAAAGCACACGGTGATACCTCACATGTGTGGTTTGGACGCCATTTACATATGTGGGCGCGACTTACGTATGCGTTCGCTTCTGTGCGCAAGCTTGCGGGGACAGGGCGCATTACATTTTTTTTTTTTATTATTTCTTATTTTACTTTTATTTTTTTAATTTTGACACTTTCACTTTTTTATTTTTTTTGATCACTAATAGGAAAAGTGTGTGACAGGTCCTCTTTATGGACAGATGCAGGGTCTATAAGACCCTACATCTCTCCTATTGGCTGGAAAGGCTGAGATCAGAAAAAAAACAGACAATCTCAGCCTTTCCTTCCCCTTTACCGGCTGTTGTTTACTTCGGAAACCCGGAAGTGACGTCACGACGTGCGCCCGGGCCTGCGAGAGCCATAGAGATGACCGAGGGCCATCTGTCCCTCGGAAAATCTCTGTCATCTCGTTCCGGCGGCAGGCGATTCCTTCTCCAGGCCACCGATCACTCAGGTGAGTCGCGAGAAGCACCTGTAAGAACGATCAAGCGGCTGACCTGCCACTATGATTGTTCTTACGGTGATGGGAATCGCCTGCTCTAAAAAACGATACTTCAATGATGCCTGCAGGTGTCGGCATCATTGAGATATCACCACTGAAATCCCAGGACATCAATAGACGTCCTGCGGATGGGAAGTGGTTAACTGACACTTTTGACACTTTTTTGGGAACCAGTCACATTATTACAATGATCAGTGCTAAAAATATGGACTGACGCTGTATAAATGACACGGGCAGGGAAGGGGTTAATATGTTTGTGCTTTCTTACTGTGGGGGGTTGGACTCACTGCATGGACACATTGTTCCATGTTCCTGATTAGCAGATCACAGGGTCCATGCCTGACAGCACCGCGGTCTGCCTTGTTTACATCAGCAGATCGTCGTTCTATCTCTGTGGGGAGCGATCTTAGGTGTGCATCGGGTCCGCTGATTGGCTCCCCCTGTGGCCAATCAGCGCGCGACCGCGCCTCCGGCTGCGCGTGTGCACCCCCAGTGGTTATTGCACAAAATCACATACAGGTATGTGATTTTGCGCAATAGAGCCACCCTGCCGCAGTAAATATGCGGTAGACGGTCGGCAACTGGTTAAGGGTTAATACATCTAAGCTGCTACCACAGGCTTGCATCAAGTGTACCCAACTGTGCCCATACTTTCTGACCATCTGCTCCATTAATAGAAGTTGTAGTATGTAGTTAATAGATCTGCTACCTGAATTCATGGATTCTGTTTCATTCATAGAAGTTGCAGTATGGCTTCTATGAATGGAACAGTTGGGCAGATAGATTGGCCATAGTTAAGCTTCCTTGATGAGAATCCGTGAAAGCCCCTTGTCACACCGGAAGATTGGGGCAGAGGGGGTGGGGGACCGTTGACAAAGGAGGGTTTTTTATTTACAGAAGAGGAATTAGCACAAGGGGCACATTATATTGACTATAAGCTATGTCCCCTGTGATAATTTTTCTATTTTATTAATGTAGCTACACTTAGGCTTTAGGGCAGAACACTTCAGCTAAATCTTAAAATAATGCAAGGGAGCTGGCCAATATGCAGAGGCTTATAAATATAGACTGCAGTTTCGCTTTCACTTGTTTTGGAGCATCAACATTGTGTTTAGTGCAGCCATTCATGATTAAGTCTAGGTTCACACCTATGCGTCTTCACTTTCTGCGTTTTTTTCCCCCGCTGGGTTTTTACAGCGATTTTGCTATGATTTGCGTTTTGCGTTTTTTAAATGTGGTTTTTATGGGGGGGGGGGGGGTTTGTTGCCAGGCAGATTTAAAAATGCAAAACTCAAATCAATCGTGGTACAAATGCATCAAAAATGCATAAAAAAAATCAACACTTGCGTTTCTGGTGCAGCTCCATTGAAGTCTATGGCATGCAAAACGCAAACTGCAGTGAGAAGAAAATTCCCCGACCCTTTCCAAAAATGCAACGCTGCAAAATGCACAGACGTGAACTACATCCATAGGAAACCATGTTAAATGGACTGTAGTGCATTTCTGCAAACTGCAAAGCGTGGTAAAAAACGCATAGGTGTGACCCTAGGTGTGACCCTAGGGATAGAGGCCCCTAACATGTATCCATGGGGCAGAGGCAAAAATATTTAAACACCAATATCCTATTTGGTCCTTTTTATTGTTTTAAATATGACATTAGAAGCAGTTTGTTGTATCTCTTTGATAAGTTAAAGAAAAATTGTTTATCCTGCCAAAAATCTTGTTAGCTGGTACCTTAACTTAGCAGGCAGCCTGTTAAAATCAATGACTGACAGCAGACCTCCACAAGCATCCCAGAATGCAAATCTGTGTGGGATGCAGACAGACTACATTCTAACTTTTGTGTTGGACCGTTAACAGATGTACACTTCAGAATGTAATTCCATGCAGCTGGCCACCTATTGTTAATTTCAACAGGCTGCCTACGCACCCCTGCACAGAACACCTGTGCAAATGGATGGCTGAATATGACCCATTACATCAGTGGTTCTCAACTCCTGTCCTCGGGACCCACTAACAGGCCAGATTTTAAGTATTACCTTGAGGAGATGCAGACTAGAATGCTGCAATCACTGAGCAGCAAATGATATCACCTGTGATGCATTTCAGTTATCCTGCAAACCTGGCCTGTTAGTGGGTCCCGAGGACAGGAGTTGAGAACCACTGCTTTACATGGACGAATGGATCGGTGTGAATAGAGCTTAAAGAGATTGTTATTTAAAAATAACAAACATGTTTCTTACTTACTTACCTGCACTGTGTGATAGAATTGCTGTAAACCTCCTCTTCTTGGGTCCCCCGCTGGTGCTCTGTGCCCCTCTTCTCTGTCCAGTGCCCCCATGGGAAGCTTCTTCACAGGGGAATACTAGTGAGTGCTCACCCCTGAGCCCCGCTGCTGTGACCATTGACACAGACAGCGGGACTCGGCCCTGCCCCCCCACTTCCTCATCACTTTGATTGACAGCAGCAGTTGCCAATGGCTCCCAGTGCCCCAGCGAGACCCTGGAAGTGAGGGGAGAAAAGAGCTTCAAATGTGCACAGCGCTGGATCAAATGAGGGCTCAGGTAAGTAAAAGGGGGATGCTGATGCCTAAACATTTTTTACCTTAATGCAAGGCATGTATTAGGGTAAAAAATATTTAGCCACCCCCTCCTCTCAGCTCACAGAATCACCCCCACAAGGGGAAAAGACCATCTATTTAGGGTTCCAGACTATTTAACAGCAGCCCAGACACCAACTGGGCTTAACTCCCCAGGGATTGGCTAGGCCCTGCTGAATATTCAGGCTAGATAAATGAATTCTCCCTCCTTAAAGTGGATGTAAACCCACCACCCACCCAGTATAAACTAATGACACAGTATTAATGTATATATACATGCAAGCCTCCTGCATCTATCCCTACCTTTCAAATGTCCTTCCTGTAAGCACTAGCAGCTCTGTAAAACTCTGAAATCAGAGGGTGTCTGTGTTTGCTGGAGTTTGGTGGGTGGAGTTATGATGTCACAAGCCTTCCCACCCACCTCTATACTGAGACATTGAGGAGGGAGGGAGGGGGAGTGCAAAACGTTCTCTGCTGTGTGAAGGAGATAAGCAAATTACTTGTCACTCACAGAGCAAGGGGCGGATTGACTGTGTATTTCCCTGTTAGTCGGACTTTCTCTTCCTGAAAAGAGATAAGCTCATTTCTCACAGTTAAATTAACTCTTTGTGGCAAGACTGGGCACAGATGATATGACATGCTATACTCTACCAGGCAGAATTATTCATTACAATTTTTTTTTCGGGTTTACATCCACTTTAAGCTCTAAAAACTTATTTTAGAGGCAGGGGGAGGTAATCAAACACCCAGCCTGTGAAGCTCTAAGCACACAAACCCAAATTATACCTGCTCTACTACTACATTGGTGACTAAGCGAGGACAGTGGTGGAGAACTAAGCAGAAAGAAAATGGTGGACAAAGTAAGCTTGGTAACCTGGAGGGTGCCTGGGATAGAGTGGTTTGGAAATTATCTGGCAGGTTTTCTTTAGTTTGTTATTGTAATTATTACACATAAAAGTAACAATGCTTACAGATTGAAATGGTTTTTGATGTATTGCGTTGCTCTGTGAACTTGTGTTTCAGTAAGCGGTGTGGCGGTCTTGATGCAACTGCATAGGCACAGCAATGTCAAGATCATACGTCCCATTTTAACCTGCAATTAAGAAATATTTTATGAACGTTTAACATGTTTACTTATCCTTAATAATTTAAAGTGTTAAAGTTATACCTTCTAATTGTCATGTGTCACTTCCAGTCTTGAATTTAGCTGAACTGAGCATGCTCCAGCAATGACATCACACCTTTGGCACACATTTTAGTTTTTACCTAGCGAGATCCCACTCCCAATGCACACAGATTGATATTTACCTAGTGAGGTGCCACCCCCAGAAAGCACATGACTTGCAGTACACAATCCAAAATACAAACAGCATATTCAATAACATTCAGCGCACACATTGGTCATTCCCCAGTGGGCTCCAATGCCCAGTACACACACAGATTGGTCCACCACACAAATTGCATATTGCCCATTGTCCATATCTTTCCCTCAGACATTGCTCACTGCACTTGTACACAAAGTGCAAAAGTTTTGACCCCCCCAGATAGAAAGTTTCCAATTGCTTTTGTGGGGGACTGTTTGATTTCCTTTGGTCCGCTTCACTATAATTCATCAGGTTATACTTTCTCATTGGCCCCAATCTCTACTAGTCTCTTTTACCCAGGACGCCCAGGCACCCTGGACTGCCGTCAGGTTTTTTCAGAGTTGCATTAACAAAATGCCTAAAAATGTCCCCATAATTGTATATAAGTGAGTGGGTGGATCAAACCTGCCTTTTAGTTACACAAATCCAACATATCCAACCCAACCACTCCAATTACAACCTTCTAACTGCCAGCATCCTAACAACTAATGGTGACTAATAAGGCCCTCCCTGACCCTCTCCGTTAGCACTGGGGTCACATTAACTGAGCGAGGGAGAGAAACTGAGGGAGAAGAGAAACACTAGAATACTAGTCAATACCTGTGTGCAAATGTGTATTTGCTTTGGAAGAATAAATAACCTCTAATGTTGGGTGTCCTATGTGTGCAGATCTTGTTGCATTATGTAAAACTATTAGTTTCATTTTTTACATTTTAGACCGGGGTGCAACATTTTAAAGTGTGCCTTGGCTGAAGAAATTGAGAAACGCTGCTCTACTCTATAGAAGCTGTTGTTTTCGTGTACTGCATTGATGATGACCAACAAGCCTTAAACAGTGGTATGTTTTGTGAAAGGATTTTAATTTCTTGCCCACTTCTTAAAGTGACAGTATCATCTTACTTTTGAATACAATTTGGGTACTCACACCTTGTACTGTGGCATCCACTCAAATTTGAGCCCCCCAATGCTTTGGGCCCCAACAGTTAAAATACACTGGCCAGTTGGAGGGACTGACAGAACTGTTAGCCTACAGAACTGCTCCTTTAGGTAGGACCTCCCTGGTTTCAGGGTACATATGGAGAGACATTTGGTTCTCTCACCCTTTGTGGTGTTATACAACTTGGTCTGTTATTGTTAATTGTTATTGCATTCTGTTTATTGCTTTTTTGGAATGTGGTCACATTCCCTCCACTTCCACCCAGCTGAGAGAGGTGGTGTTTTGGAGCGGCAGGCATCTTGCTACTTCTGGAAGCTGCTGATGCTTATGTGCCAGCTAAAAGCCTGACAGCTGCACTTCCTTCAAGAACTCTGCTTCAACCAGTCACGTGCCTGCTGAGCCCTACAGCCTCACGGTGATCCTATGAAGATCTATATGGGCCTATGACAAGCCTTGATCTACTTTTATCTATTGAGAGCATTTTATTTGCAACGGCAACGAGGCATAAAAGATCATTCCCTTATTTTTGGCATTTGCAGTAGAATAAGACATACACATACAGTCTGTTTTAAGGAATGTACACAAGTATTGTCAAATGTAGGTCAGCAAATTCACATTGACTCCAATGGAGTGGACATGATAGCTCATAGGCTAATTGTTTGTCCTGATTTTATTGGCCTAATTTGCATGTGTTGTGTTTCTTTGGATGCAGCACATATTATTTAGGGTGCATTTGAACTCCAGGAATATCCAATCAAATGTAGCTGTTTTGGGGCCAAATGCTTTATTTTACAAACACATGCAGTTCTGTTTGAATGATAACTGTTGCTTTTAACAAGACCATCTTTGAGCATGACATGGGAGGGCTTTTGATTCCTTTTGGCCCACCTCACAATAGCCTGTGGGGTTTAGTTTTTTCACTGGTCCCCAAAACCTACTCTGTAGAAGCCATTGTTTCCTTGCCAACGAGGGCTAACAACGCTTTGCCAACCTCCGTCAACTATCTAAAGATGAGGAAACATTCCCTTATTTTTTGGAATAAGAGGAAGGCTTCATGACTTTTCAGAAACTGCAGTAAGTACTATGTTGGAATAAGAATGCAGGATGGTTTGTCTGTGAGCATCTATAGTACAGTAGTGTGTAGAAACAAAAGTGCAGGGAGGAGGAGATGAGGGTGCAGAATACCCAAACCACATGAAGAATCCCACCATGAGTAATGCCCTGTAGCCATTGCTGAAATACAAGTAAATAGAAAGTGATTGCAAAGAGAATGCAGGAGATCAATATCACTGAGTTGTAAAAAAGGATGATTAAGGTCAAAATAGTATTTTGAATTAATGACGGTGATTATATATGATACAGTACTTTAGCCAACCTCTGTTACAGTTTACATCTACTTTAATACATATTGATCGTACTGTGCATGTTCTGTACATTTTGCAATCAACCACAGAAAACATGCACCAAGTTGAAATGGAACATGCAAATAATATGTGTTTAATATTTATTTTACACAACCCATTTCCCTATTCATTTAAGTATTTGTTTTAGTACTTAACTAAAAGTAATCCTTACAGCAAGTTGCAGAAACTACACCTGTTACATCCACCATTAAATAGTAAGTCATTGCCGGTCAATGTATTCTACAATAAGGCTACATACCTGAGGAGTAATGAAACAGCACTAGAAAAATGTTCCCAAAAACTGTTTATCCTCTGACCAGCATAGATTCCTTTTCTCTTCTGGCTGAACTTTGCTTGTAGATAACTGCTATTTATATGAGTGGATTGGGTAATGTTTAATCGAAACAGAACTGTAAATGTCCTTATTTGCTTTGGACAGCTTCCATAGCACTGGATCGGTTAACTAAAAATGTTTGTACTGTGGAATTATTACTAAAGGAATTTTCATCTTTTGTGTTTGCATTTTTTGAGGAAATTCAATTTGAATGTAAAACTTGTTTAGACCTGTTTGATCAAGTATTGGCAGTTAATGGAGCTTAGCCATAAAGTCAGGCCCCAAGTAACAAAGTGGAAGTAGACCAGAGAGGGACACAGAAGTGGCATTTTTGTTTTATTTATTTGAGGTACTTACAGTATATATCAATGACAATTTACATATACACTATATTACCAAAAGTATTGGGACACCGGACTTTACACGCAAATGAACTTTAATGGCATCCCAGTCTCAGTCCGTAGGGTTCAATATTACGTTGGCCCATCTTCTGGGAAGGCTGTCCACAAGGTTGAGCAGTGTGTCTATGGGAATGTTTGACCATTCTTCCAGAAGCGCATTTGTCAGGTCAGGCACTAATGTTGGACGAGAAGGCCTGGCTCCCAGTCTCTGCTCTAATTCATCCCAAAGGTGTTCTATCGGGTTGAAGTCGATACTCTGTGCAGACCAGTAAAGTTCCTCCACTCCAAACTCGCTCATCCATGAATTTATGGACCTTGCTTTGTGCACTGGTGCGCAGATATGTTGGAAAAGGAAAGGCCAACCCCAAACTATTCCCACAAAGTTCTGAGAATGCAATTGTTCAAAATGTCTTGGTATGCTGGAGCCTGAAGAGTTCCCTTCACTGGAACTAAGAGGCCAAGCCCAATCCTGGAAAAACAACCCTACACCATAATCACCACTCCACCAAATGATTAGGACCAGTACACAATGCAAGGTCCATAAAGACATGGATAAGTAACCCTTTCCCCCAGCCTGTGCCCCAGAAACTAGCTAAACTAGCATAACTAAAGGCAACATGTATCTCACAAAAATGAGTACACCCCTAACATTTTTGTAAATATTTTATTATATCTTTTCATGTGACAACACTGAAGAAATGACACTTTGTTACAATGTAAAGTAGTTAGTGCACAGCTTGTATAACAGTGTAAACTTTCTGTCCCCTCAAAATAACTCAACACACAGCCATTAACCACTTCAAGACCAAGCCTGTTTTTTGCGTTCGGTGTTCACAAGTTAAAACCATTTTTTTGCCATAAAATTACTTAGAACCCCAAAATATTATATATTGTTTTTTTTTCTAACACCCTAGAGAAGAAAATTGCAGCTGTTGCAAAACTTTATGTCACACCGTATTTGCGCAACGGTCTTGCAAGCTCAATTTTTTTTAAAAAAAAATCAGTTTTATGAGTTAAAAAATAAGACAACAGCAAAGTTAGGCCAATTTTTTCCATATTGTGAAAGATAATGTTACGCCGAGTAAAATAATACCCAACATGTCATGCTTCAAAATTGCGTCCGCTCGCGGAATGGCGACAAGCTTTGCAACATAAAAATCTCCATTGGTGACGTTTAAAAAATTCTACAGGTTAGCAGTTTTGTGTTACAGAGGAGGTTTATTGCTCTCACTCTAAGGATCGTGGCGATACCTCACATGTGTGGTTTGAACACCGTTTTCATATGTGGGCGGGACTTACGTATGCGTTCGTTTTTGCGCGCATGCTCGCAGGGACAGAGCACTTTAAATTTTTTTTTTTTAATTATTTATTTTACTTTTTACTTTTTATTTTTACACTGTTCTTTAAAAAAAAAAAAAAAAAGATCACTTTTAGTCCTATTACAAGAAATGTAAATATTCCTTGTAATAGAAAAAAGCATGCCAGGACCTCCTAAATATGAGATCTGGGGTCAAAAAGAACTCAGATCTCATATTTACACTAAAATGCAATAAAAATAAAAAACATTGAAAAAAATGACAGTCCAAAAAAAAATGGGTCCTTTAAGACCGTTGGGGGGAAGCGACGTGTGATGTCGCTTCTGCCCTGCCATGATTTGGAGCCGAGTGAGTGGCTTCAGCCACTCAGTGAGCTCACGGACACTGAGGGGGGCAAACGCAATCACCTCCGCCACTGCTGGTGGGTCCGGCAAGCGGCGAAGATGACCGGAAAGCGGTGGGGGGGGCACCCCTCCCGCCGCTGATACAAGTTATCTTGCGCAGAATCCACCGCTGAGACCACTTTTATCTTGTGCAGAATCACCTACACTAAAAGAAGACACTGGGGTATGGTAGCTATCTGCTACCATAACAATGGTATTCCACTTCAAAGTGACCGCCGTCATATGGCGGCGTTGGTCTGGAAGTGGTTAATGTCTAAACCGCTGCCAACAAATGTGAGTACACCCCTAACTGAAAATGTCCAAATCGGGCCCAATTAGCCATTTTCCCTCCGGGGTGTCATGTGACTCATTAGTGTTACAAGGTCTGAGGTGTGAATTAAATTTAGTAAGAAGAGGTGTGCCGCTCCAGGCTATCAACTGACCATTAGCCTCTGCTCCAAACTCCAGCTTATGTGGGTGCAGCTCTGCATGACTGAAAGCTGTAGAAGTATACGCTGGACAGCTGCACTCCTTTAAGAAAACCTTTATTTAAATTGGCATAAAATCCATAGATCCAAAAAACAGGCAAATGACGTCACGGAACACAGCAGATCTTGTACAGCATGGCTTATGCGTTTCACACCATTGTATGGAGATGCTTAGCCTGAGTGTAGGGATTGATTATTCCATATATATATATATGAATAAGAAAGCCTCAGGTCTAAAATACCGGCATTAATTGGATAACCAACCCCACACCCATTAGCCGTATAGCTGATTCAATCAGTATTCTCAGATGTGTTCAACTACTGACACTCTGAGAAACAAATTAAAATAAAAACATTGTTTCTTTCCTTGTAGTTTACAGCAATATTATAACAAATATCAAATTGTATCATAGATACAATCATTACATTGTGAACATTGTAAACATTTTGGACCCTAATAGAGATAATCCTATGCCTTATATCTATAATTAGGAATGACTATTGCCAAGATCAGAGACACGATCGCAGCATGTATGGTGACTAAAACGGCCAATTGCAATACTATAAGGAAAGTCAAATTGGATTAGATTAAGATACAATAATGTAGCCTCTGCGTATGTGTCTTTTATATAATCTAGGCAGAAATGCATCTCGGAGGGTCCAAAAGAAACGGCTACAAATTACATTTCAAAAAGGACTAGTACTGAAAAAAAAACGACTATGACAATCACATAATATAGATGCAATGTCGGAGTAAGATGGGACAGAAATTAAACAAAGATACATGGAAGTACCCTTGTGTTATCTGTCTCCGTTCATAACTAATTTGTATCCACCGCAAGCAATATGTA
This sequence comes from Glandirana rugosa, assembly GCA_018402905.1. Lineage (NCBI taxonomy): Eukaryota > Metazoa > Chordata > Amphibia > Anura > Ranidae > Glandirana > Glandirana rugosa. The sequence goes on from BLSH010197763.1 coordinate 200,570, forward strand.
ATAAATAAAATAGCAAAAAGACTGATTATTTGAATACACTCATTACATACAGAGTACATTCATTACAATAACATTTTTGAATCATGTAAAATCTATAGTATTTCCCAAATCAGGTATACTTATTTTCTTTTTCCTCATTGTGTTGATTAATGTAACTACATATATAATGGATACTTAAACATATTGCATCTGCCCACAAACGAAGAGGGAAAGGGGGACATTCCTCCCTCCTGGTGTAAGAACAATCCAATGTTAGTCAACAGAGAGTGATCAATTCATACAAATATAATATAATATCCATCCCAGAAGAAGAAACAGGGAATGAGGAGGAGGGGAGAAGAGGAGAAGGATTTATCTAGAAGGAGCCGGAAAGTGTTGTCATTTTCAATATAGACGAACTTCTTCAATTTTATAACTGTACGGCGACCAACATTAAAAGATTGTCTGCTGGAAGAGAGGGAGAAACAAGGATTGTCAAAACCAAACATAGACATAAAATAATAAGTGGTGTAAAGAATCACAAAGAAAGTGTGGGTTTTTATGTCCATATTTAACTGAGTGCAGGAGAGAAGACACAGAAGACACAGGAACATGTTAACCATTCCAAAGATGGGGACCAGAGGCGGCTCTAGGCTTTGTGAGGCCTTAGGCAAAACTTAGATATGAGGCCCCACTCATGCCCATAATGGGAAAAATAATTAAAGTGATAAAAATTAACTGTATTAGGAGGGTACAGTATAGGGTAAGTGGACAGTATAGGGGGCAGGAGGGTACAGTACAGAGGGGAGCAGGAGGGCACAGCACGAGGAGAGGGTAAGTGGGCACAGTACAGGGGGCAGAAGGATACAATACAGGGGGGGAGCAAAAGGGCACAGTACAGGGGGGGGGTAGGTAAGTGGACACCATACAGGGGGTAAGAGGGTACAGTAAAGTGTCAGTATTGAATAATATAGATATGGTTTCCTTAAGCAGAGCTGTGCAGGGAAGCTGCCCTCACAGATTTCACCTATTCTGGCATTGCTGTAACTGAGCTAAATCTATACTGGAATGACAACTCCCCCTTTACCTTCCCCTCCAGAGTTTTTTGCTCTCTTCCAGAACTTTGCAGGGGTTATGGAAGGACCCTGACGTGGAGCATCTTATTACTGCTGCTGCTTTTGTGGGAGGGATACTGTGCTAATCACATGGGATGAATAGGAAAGGAAGGTCAGCAGGGATTGGCACCGTACACATCCTGCCTACACAAGCATCAGCAATAGTAAGATTCTCCACCTAGGGCTTCTTTCTTGGCCCCTGAAAAAATGGGTGTGGGGCTGGGAACCATGGAGTAGGGGAGGGGAGGAGGAAGAGGATGGAAAAAGGGAGGAGGGTAGGAGATGGGGAATAGGTAGAGAAGAGGAGGGAGGGAGACAGAGGGAGGGAAGAGAGAGAGAGGGAGGGAGGGATGATAGAGAGAGAGGGGGGGAGAGAGAGACAGAGCGAGAGGAGACAGAGAGAAGGGGAGAGAAAAAGGGGAGAGAGAGAAGGATAGAGAAGAGGAGAGAGGAGAGGAGAGGA
>BLSH010197822.1:89328-99753 GCA_018402905.1 Glandirana rugosa
ACACCCACGAAACATATCCGAAAGTTGTTTCACATCCTTGCCCGGACTCTCCGGTTTAAACGACTCTTGGTCACTGTTGGTAACTTTCGAGTGTAACAGTTTCCGGAAGAGTCGCAGTTCCCACTAATAACGATCCAAAACACTCCCCACCCGAAAACGTATGAGTTCCTGGCGATTCTGGAAGGACTCTAAACTACTACGTCTAGATGGAAACTATTTAGGACGGACACGGCCTACATAATTTCTCCCCTCTTAAAAGCGATTCGCCCTTCGCTAATAAAACCCATCCTCGAAGCTCAGGTGTCGGACCGAACCCGAACGATTTTTGAAATGTCCGGGTCCGTGCCACGGACACCCGAAAGTTCGGTACGGACCCGAACGTTACAGTCCGGGTTCGCTCAACACTAGTCACCAGGCATACATTAAACTAATTGAAAAAAAGGGCAAAGACCCTCAGGAACCAGGCTCATACCGCCCAATATCCCTCTTAAATGTGGACTCGAAGCTCCTACCCAAAATAATCGCTTCCCGCTTAGCGAAAATTCTCCCCTCTTTAATACATCCGGCACAGGCAGGATTTATCAAAGGTAGATCTGCATCATCAAATCTCAGGAAGGTCTTAGCGGTCCTTGAGTATGCAAAAGCCCACCCCTCACAAAACCTAGCAATAATCACCCTTGACGCTGAGAAGGCCTTTGACAATGTGAGCTTTCAATGGTTGTCACTGGTTCTCAGCAAATTTGGCCTCTCAGGCCCGTTCCTACACTTTGTTGAAAGCCTATACAAAGCACCCACAACACGAGTCGTAGCCGCAGGACTCGTCTCAGATCCCATTCACCTACATAAAGGGACCAGACAGGGCTGCCCACTGTCCCCTCTTTTATTCAACCTAGCGCTTGAGCCCCTCTTGCGATACCTTGCCACATGCATTCCCTTACACGGTGCCAAAATGGGAGACGAGGAAATCCGAACCGCACTATTCGCAGACGATATATTAATTTTTACTTCTGACCCCCAACAAGATCTCCCCTTGATTATGGAAACCTTCAACACGTTCCGAAAATGCTCAGGATTAAAGATCAACTACACCAAAAGCGAAATATTACTCCTTCAGCCAAATCACAGAGCCAATTGGATTTCCTCCTCTCCCTTCCCTATAACCAAACAACATATCACCTATCTTGGCGTGAACATCGGTAGAGATCCTTCATCCCTCTATACTCTTAACTACCCCCTCTAATTACTAAAATACTGAACCAACTAGAATCATGGATGTGCCTTCCCCTATTGCTCACTGGGAAATGCTGTCTTTTCAAAATGGTCAGTTTTGCTAGACTACTATACCCGAAGCAAACAATCCCAATTCTTATCAAGCATAAAGATTTATAAAAACTAGATAGGGGACTAACGTCATTCCTGTGGCAACGCAAAAAACCTAGAGTTGCACTGGCCAAATTGCGTCTCCCACGGAGCGAGGGGGGTCTAGGTCTCCCACATATTAGACTATATAACCTGTCCTGTGTTTTGAGATGCGGCCTGGACTGGATTACCCAGGAATCCAAATATACAAATTTTCACATTGAATCAGCTCTAGTTCAGCCATTTGATCTATGTTCCCTACATAGCAACCTACGCAACCTTCCGCCACACCTCAAATACAACCTATTAATAAGAGACACTCTCATTGCCTGGAGAGAAACGAGAAAAGCCCAGCACCTACATGCCAACATCTCTGGATTCCTGGGCACTAAGGGCAACCTGATGTTTATTCCCTCAACACTACATAACGCCTTTCAAGTGTGGGAACAACACGAACTCAGGAAACTGAGCTCCCCTTTTGACCCAGCAACCGGGCAAGCCATACCAATACACATCATTCAGGAAAAATTTGCCTTACCGGACCACCACAGACTCCACCTATGGCAGACCATCTCTTTTGTAAACAAGTTATGCCCCAACCCCCATCTCAGATTCCAACCCTCAGTTTTGGACTCTCTGGTACACAACAAAACAACCAATGTCTTGCTCATCTACAGACGCCTCACTCCATTCTTTACGAGACCTTTGGAGACCTCCTCCTCCAAAGCTTGGACCAGGGAACTGCAGGAGGACAACCTCCATGAATACATAATTGAAGGACACAACAAGATCTTGAAGCTGACCACCGATGAGTCATGGCGGGAAATGCAATTCAAGATCTTGCACCAAGCTTATATACCTTACTTCACGCCTGAGGAATCTCCTCGCACCAGAACTTGCCCCTAGTGTAACACTGAGAAACCAACTCTCTTCCACAGATTTTGGCTCTGCTCTCGGGTGGCACACTTCTGGACCCAAGTCCAGTCCCTAATCTACAAAGTCACGAAACAGGAGGTTCATCTAAACCCAATTCGAATGGTCTTTGGACATGAGCCCTCGACTCGATCCTTAACTGCTACTACAAGAACATTGCTACCACCTTGGATCCACCTCTGCTTATTAGCAGCTCGTAAAACCATCATGACCCATTGGACTCAATATACGCACCAAACCACATCAGAGGTCCAACAACAATTGAACTCCCTCCTATTCAGAGAAATCCTAGACTTCTTTTTTTTCTTTTTTTTCCAACAAAGCTTTATTGAATAGTGCAAGGAAATACAAGTGTATAATGAGTAATGTATGTCACACTGGTAAGTCAAAACATTAGACAAAGCTATATGCATACATTAATACATTAACCTTATCCATTACAGGGAGATAAGTCTGCGATATTTTAGGTGGGTGATGCAGCTTGCACGATACGGTCATTGAGTGGGATTTTGCGGGATACGAAGGCAAACACTGCATCCATCGTGTCCAGCACGAGGGGGGGGGGAGATGTGGAGAGGTGGGTTGGGGAGCGATGGCGTAGGGCTAGGGGAAGAGGGGGTGTGATAAGAGAGATCGCTCCCAGGGGGAGCGTAGGTATAGCTATCTCGATGGGTAACGTGTAGTTTATAAGGGTGTGGGGGAATGAGGGGGTCTTCGTTTTGATCTAAAGGGCCTTGTGAGCGTATAAGGTCATATAGATCGCGGGAGGCGTTTGTTAGTGAGAAAGGCTGGTTGATCTGGGATTTGGGCCGAGTATGGGACTAGGTGGTGTTTAAGATTTGTTTATATAAGTCCGAGGTTTGGAAGTGTGCCCAGCAGGCCCATCTCTTGGTGTACAAGTTAGGGGTATTTCGGGCGATGACGATGAGCTCTTCCATTTCTGCTATTTTATCAATCTGTTTGAACCAGTCAGCTAGGGAGGGGATTTTAGTAGTGCCCCAGAGTCTGGGAATGCAGAGTTTGGCGGCGTTGATCATGGCAATCGCCAGAGATTTGTGGTAAGAGTGTTCTGCGGTTTCTTGAAGGTGTAGGAGGTATTGTCCAGGCGTGAAGCTTAAGTGGTATGTGGTCGTGGAGCGTACCAAATTGTGGACTTGATTCCAGAAGGATTGAATGTGGGGGCATTCCCACCATATGTGGAGAAGGAAACCCTGGGATTGGGAACAACGCCAGCACGTGTCTGGGATATCTTTGTTGTATTTGTGTATCGTTGTGGGAGTCCGATACCAGCGCGAGGCTAGTTTAAAATTATTTTCCTGGATAGTAACATTCAGGGATCCCTTATGGGTGTGATGAAATATGGTAGACCAATCCTCTTTTGATAGGTTAGTTTGGAGGGCGCGAGACCAGGCATCCTGTGCTCCGCCAGCACTAGGCTGGGTAGTGTCCCAGAGCATGTTATGTAGCAGGGAGATGACGTGTCTTAGCGATTTCCCTTCCATACGTAGTGAGTCAAAGGTAGTTGGGTTGTTTGTTAAGTTGTCGCTGGGTTTTAGGCTGGAGATGAAGTGTTGTATCTGCATGTAGCTGTAAGGGTCTAGGTGTGTGGTTTCCAGGGAAGCATTGATGTGGGTACGACCCCGTAAAGCCTCCCCATCCATGAGGTGAAGTATACGTAAGGCCATTGGAAGTTGATACTTGGATAATAGGTGAGGTAGTTGGCCTGGGGGAAAGGCTGGGTTTTGGAGGAGCGGGGTCATAGGGCCCGGGGTGGCCGAGATCTTGTATTTCTTAATTGCCATGTCAAAAGCGAGGAGCGTAGGGCCTATTGTGGGGTGGGAGGTAAGTTCAGGTGGACAGTGATTTTTCTTTAGCCAAGGGGTTTGAGCAGTGTGGGTCTGTGAGAAGGAGTGTTCGAGTGTTATCCAATCTTTAGTTTGATGGTGTAGATGCCAATCTAGTATTCTCTGCAGATGGCATGCCAAGTAGTATATTTGTATATCGGAAAGGACGATACCCCCTTTAGATTTGGGTTTTGATAGCTGTGAAAAGTTTATTCTTGCTTGTGGTTCCATATAAAGCTTCTGAAGATTTTTTTGACTGCGTCAAAAAATGATTTGGGTAAGAAAATGGGGATTGTCTGCAGCAGATATAAGAGACTGGGTAGAACGTTCATTTTAATGATGGCTGCCCTGCCAAACCAGGAGAAGTTGGCTTTGTCCCAGCGTTTCAAATCTGCAGCGATTGCTTTGATTAGGGGAAGTTGATGCTGTAGAGATTAGGGAGGTGTTTTTGGATTTGGATGCCTAGGTAGGTGATAGCTTCTGAATTCCATTTGAAGGTGAATGATCGTTTGCATTGCGTGAGTACACTGTCAGGGAGGGATATGTTTAGCGCTTGGGATTTAGCGTAATTGATTTTAAAGTGTGAAATATAGTGATAGAGATTGAGGTCCACAAGGAGGTTGGGTATAGAGATGATAGGTTGGGATAGAAATAGGGGGGCGTGGCTTGGCAGGCGCGAGAGATGGCCGCTTAGGAGAAGAGCTCCGGGACCAGGCAAGAGAATCCTGCTGCATCGCGGCTTCCAGATCGCTCAACCATGGGCAAAATCACCAAGGCAAGCTCACAACAGCGCCAGCAACAAGCAACCACGTTCTCGGCGAACAAAAATATCTCAGAGTTGTTCAAATTCCAAGAGAAAGGAAAGAGACATTCGGCCGCAGCCAAGATGGTGCCGGAGACGGAGCACGAGGAGGACGAGGAGTGTGACACAGCCTCACTAGCCACCTCAGAGGACATGGTAAGAGACACCTCACCATCTGACCAACCCCTCACATACTCCGATATGTCAGAAATAGCCGCAGATATAAAACGGTCATTTTCTGCAGCTTTCTCAGATATGAAAGCAGAACTCCATACACTAACAGAGCAGATTGCAGCGAATGACAGAGCGGGGAGACACAGAGAAAAGGCCATTAAGAGGCTTGAGCATGTCACACTCACTCACTCACAGCACTTGATTTCTATTAATCGGCATTTAGAGGATCTGGATAATAGGGGGAGAAGACAGAACTTGCGGGTCAGGGGGGTCCCCGAATCGGTCCCGTCGGACCAAATTAAATCGGCACTGTGCGCTATATTTAACAGCCTTCTGGAAAGGCCCACTGAAGACCCAATCGATTCTGACAGAGCACACAGAGCCCTCAGACCCAGAGCCCCTGATGACTCCCCCCCTAGAGACATTGTCTGCTGCTTGAACAGCTACCCCTTGAAAGAAGAAATCCTGCAAAAGGCAAGACAAAATGATCAAATCACATTTAATGAAAATAACATACAGGTTTATCAGGATCTATCACCAATTACCCTGAACAATAGAAGGGCTAGAAATTTTAAGGAATAAAGGTATAAACTACCGCTGGAAATTTCCTTTTGCTCTCCAAGCCAACTTTGAAGGTAAACAGGTGTTACTAAGAATCCCGGATGATCTCCCTCATTTTTGTGAACAAACCAACATAGATCTGATAGATCTTCCAGAGTTGTACAAGGACTTTCGTCTTCCACCTCCAATACCACTAAACACAACACACAACAGAGTTACACAGAGTAAATCGCCATTTCAAGCTGGGGGGAAGAAGGCCAAACATTCAGATGTGCATGGGCACCACTTTACACCTAACAAAACCCCCAAAGCTAAAGGGAAATACTAATCTTGCTATACCATGATCCTGGACCTAAAGGCTAATCATAAATCTCTTGGATACAATATAACCCATGTTTGACCCCTTTTTTTTCTTCTCTCCTCCTGTTATTTTTCTTTTTTTTTTTTTTTTTTTTTTTTTATATACCTGCTGATCCTGGTTCATATGATCTATACATCATCTCACTGGCTATGAAGTTGAACCTCTAAACATTGCTTCTGGAACAAGTGATGAATAAATTCTTCCTTGAATTGGTAAAGTATACCTTTGTTACTGCCTCAAGACTGATCAGAAATACCTGTCAAAATCTGATCATCCAAAGCCCTGTGTAGTCTTCTGAAGAAGATATATGACTCCAGATGAAACACCTTTAATACTATGCTTAAACCACTAATATTAAAACAGTCGGCAGGGGAAAAGTGAATTCAGCTTCTACTGAGATAAACTTTATGTAATGGACCCTACAATAAGGTTCTTTTGCTCTATAACCAGCAGATGGCGCTATTGTATTATATACACACAATACTACACTTTCTAAGAAATAACTTTGCTGATTCTAAAGCACAGGAACTTTTCATCCCAGAGGGGAAAAAAAAAACTCATAAGCATATGGCATTCATGAGTCTACAATACAGATACTACTATTTTTCATGGGGTATCCGGACTATGGGTTGGAGAACAAGAAGTAACTATATAACCGGTATATATTTTGTTGACTGTCTAATATTCTCTTCCCAGCGATGATCTCTACCCATGCCCCCTCCCAACACAGGATACCCCGGGATTCATATCTTCAATTTGGTCTAGATCTCAACCAGAGAACCTCAACCTACAGATGAACCAACCTTTCTATCTGAAGTAAAGAACTGTGAGTACACACTACTTCCACAACACTTAGAGGTACCACACATAAACATCAAGTAAAATCCACAGACTCAGGTAAACAACCTATTACAATCTTTTGTTGGGACATAGCCAATTTACATCTAAAGCTCTTAATCTCCATTGCACATACCCCTGGACTAATCCGGTTTGGGACCTATATAAGTAATTCCTAGTCATGGAGTAATGAATATAAGTCTTAACCATATCTGAACTGTTTGAAAGACTGCAAAAACACCGAAAGCATTACGCACACAAGAAAAGGTGTATTATAACATACGGGACTATATCTAAGGAATCCAGAAGCAATTTTTATTTTTCTTTCTAGTCTTAAGTTAAAAGTTCACCACCTGTTTTCCGAAGTTTTCTTTTTCACGTTGCCAATTTCAATGTTTATGCTATCACAATATGACTGGTTTACGAGGTGGTGATAAGACTCAAGAGAAATAATTTTCAGGGTAGAGGCCCCAGCTGAGACCCTTGGAAAGGCTAATCTTGAGTTAAATACACTCCTTAGCTGGAACACTGCCCTCGTTTACCCTTGCCCACCTCTAACACTCTGAGGAGTGGAGAAGGGTAAGACCTACCCATGCCAACCTACAATACAACTAGGCATGAATTATTCTCACTAGACCTTCATAGAGTTCTGATTCAGTGGAGATGCCACGTTCTAGATTCAGATTGTGTTAGATTCACATATGCTCTAACCATAGATATGGTGGAGCTTGTTTATTAAGTCGCAACCAAGTGCCAGCTAGTAATAACCCGTTACAACTAAAATAATCACAAGCCGCTTATAAAATTGCACATCTAAATTTTAATCTATTTCTTAATGCAGGACTTAAAGCCACTCCCACTAATGTTTGATAACCCATTTATAATCATTTATCTTTCGTTAATTGTTAACGATAGATTCACTGGCCCTCTTCTATCTTGCCTTCCACTCACCCCAAAAGATTTAACGTGCTTAACTTGAGCCTTATCACAAACCTTAATCCAATTTGTGGCTCCACCAGGACGGACTAACACACGTCCTGAGGGAGTAAGTTATATATTTTTTCTGTATAAGTTTCGATCGGAGGAGTTACCTCGATTACACCTCTGACCTTTTGACTTTACCTTTCTCTTTTTCCCCTTTCTTACTTTATCTATCTTGATCTCCTTTTTCTTCCTTTCCTCTCTATACATTCTCTTTTCTCACCTACTTATCCTATTTTGCAATCCGAATGGCTTACTCAGGTCTGGGCAATCTACCCGATATAATATCCCATAATGTAAATGGACTGAACATACCTGAAAAAAGACACAAACTACTCAGGGAACTCCATAAAAAGAAACCCAAAATAGTCCTCTTACAGGAAACTCATTTCAAAGATCCACATATTCCAAAATTAACAGACAACTATTTCACTCAAGCATACCATGCTACAAACAAAACCTCCAAAACTAAGGGTGTCTCCATACTCCTGAGTAAAACATCTGCCTTCCAGGTCGAACATCAACATATTGACATTGAAGGCAGATACATCTTCCTTAAAGGTACCTTGAATGGGAAACCTTTGACTATAGCAAATGTGTACTTTCCTAACAAAGCTCACATATCCTTCTGCAGACATGTCATAGATGAATTAAAAAGTTTTGCCCAAGGATGTATAATATTAGGAGGTGATTTCAATATTCCACTTAACCCCATACAAGACACTTCCTCGGGACAAACTTGCATCACATACAAAATACTTAAAAAAATCAAACTACTGTTACAATCACTAAGCCTAGTGGACGTATGGAGAACACTACATCCCTCCACCAAAGATTTTACTTTTTACTCGGCTCCTCATAAGCGTTATACCAGGATAGATCACATCTTCATGTCCCAAAGAGATCTCCCAATGGTAAATGGTGCCGAGATCGGGAATATCACATTCTCGGACCATGCCCCTGTTTCGCTCTCATTCCTCCCACCCAATAAGAAGAAAACAGATTTCAACTGGAGGTTGAATGCTGCGCTTCTCACGGACCCAGGGGTGCAGAGTTGTATTCAAACGGCTCTAACAGATTATTTTACCCTGAACAATACAACAGATACCTCACCCCTGATTATTTGGGAAGCCCACAAAAGTGTGATAAGAGGAGAATTTATTAAGATTGGGGCGAGGAAGAAGAGAGAAAGAGAGAAACAACTAGACGAAATAATATCACAGATAAATAACCTGGAAACACAACACAAACACTCACAATCATTATTTACGGAACAGGAATTACTCAAAAAAAGGAAAGAGCTTCAAAATATTCTTGATAACAAATACAGAAGGGCCCTATATTTGAAAAAAGCTATCTTTTATGAATCAGGTGATAAAAGTGGCAAATACCTGGCCAGGGCACTAAGAGATTCTCTACACGCAGGGAATATACACTGTATTAAAGACAAATTTGGGAACTCCACCCATGATTCAAAGAACATTGCCAAACTTTTTGCTAATTTTTACACAAAACTCTACAACATACCCACACAGAATAAACCTCCAACACACATCGAAAGCAGAGAGCAAATTATCCAGGAATTTCTAATCAATAGCAAAATACCTAAACTCCCTTTGAATGTATCTGAATCCCTAAATCAAACCATCAAAAGTGAAGAAATTACAACAGCTATTTCAGACTTGAAGCCAGGTAAAAGCCCAGGCCCAGATGGCTATACATCAGTATATTACAAAACATTCGAAAAAACATTAAACAGACCTCTTACAATGGCATTAAACTACCTGACACTTGACCAAACACCCCCTCCACGAGATTTTTTCGCTCGCTCATATTACGGTCATCCCCAAAAAAAACAAAGACCCTACGGATTGCACAAACTACAGACCCATTTCATTATTGAACCTAGACCTCAAGATACTGGCAAAAATTTTAGCTAACAGAATTAAACCTCTCCTAAAAGACATCATTGGCCTCGAACAAGTTGGATTTATGCCAGGCAGAGAAGCCAGAGATAATGCAATAAAAGCCTTGAATATTATACATAGAACCCGTCTTGACAAAATCGAAGCTATGCTTCTATCAACTGATGCGGAAAAAGCATTTGATAGGATAGCTTGGGACTATATGCTGAAAACTTGCAAATTTATTGGCCTAGGAGTAGAGTTGAGCGAACCCGGACTGTAAAGTTCGGGTCCGTACCGAACTTTGGGGTGTCCGGGACCCGGACCCGGACCCGGACTTTTCAAAAAAAGTCCGGGTTCGGGTCCGGGGTTCTGGTAATTTTAATGAAAAATTTGAAAAATGCTGTAAAAAAGCCCAGGAAGGTCCTAGAGGTCTGCAAAAAGAAGGAAAATGTGGGTAAGGGTGGGACAAGTGCCCTACAAAGAAATGGGGACAGTGAAATAACTTTAAATATTTTTAAAAAAATAAAAACATAAAAATGCAAAAATGGAGATCATCTTCAAAATGGGTCTGAAAAGTATTAATTAACATTAGAGGCCATAGAACTGTTCTAAAATCATCTTCAAACTATGTCCATAAAGTATAAATAAGCCCAGAATACCCATATC
>BLSH010197822.1:108833-134101 GCA_018402905.1 Glandirana rugosa
CGCAACAATCTTAGCAAATACCCTAGGAACAAACATGTAGGTCTTCAGATCCTAAAGAGACTTATTCTCCCTCAAGTTAACAGCAACCTGGAGACTACACCTACCCCCGCATAAAACTCAGGTTACCCAGTACTACCAAAATGCTCGACGATTATTCGTCTCCACCTAGGTTCCACCATCGCTACAAGAACATCATCGTCAATTCCTAGCTCAGCTCCCGAGTACAGACAATTGAACTCCCTCTTATTCAGAGAAATCCTAGACTTCTGGATGTACAAACAAGGATCCCATAAACGATTCTAACAACGCTGGGGAACTTATATCACAGCCACATTCTCTAGACAAGAGCAGGAAAGACTCTCACCCCCTCATCTTTATGACCTGAGATTTGAACTACACAACATCCTTACTCTCCCCCGCCATGGAAGCCCGCCTACATCCATGACCCCATTTAGTACTTCATCTCACTCCCCCCTGTATGTGCAAGCAGTAGTATGTCATGATATCAACCATGCATCTTCTTCTTTTATCCAGAAAACGTTACTAACATCTAGAAATTTGTAGGTGATACTCCTTACTTTTAAAATTGTATTTGTACTGTAAGAGCAGCGTGTTTTCATCCACGCCAAGTTAATATAATCCTTAATCCATCATATACTGTTGTTAACTGCAATTCTCATCCTCAATCTCTGTATGCTGGCCGGGTGCCGGCTGTCCCTCCCCCCCCTTTTTATGGGGTCGAGGGGAGGATGACGGTGGGGACCCTAGGTCTCTCTCTTATCTATCCAGAATTAAACGTAATCTATACTTAACAGTAACATCCCATACTCTCATATGGGCCTGACCGGAGCGACGATCTGGCGCGTCCGCCGGCTGGAAGGAGACCTGACAGAAGCCGTAAATTTGATCGGGTCTCCTTTGCCAAATTACGGAAGCGACATCACAACGTCACTTCCGGTTTACTCGGCGGCTGACGCCGCCAATTTTAAAAACATTACAGTATTCAGAATCGCCGTTTTTGGCAACCTGAATACTGTGAAGTGCAAAGGAGGGATGGGGGGTCTTTTAGACCCCCCGGCCCTCCAAAAAGAGTACCTGTCACCATATATTACTATCACAAGGGATGTTTACATTCCTTGTGATAGCAATAAAAGTGATCAGATTTTTTTTTTAAAGGAACAGTGCTAAAAATAAATAAATAAATAAAATTAAAAAAAAAAAAAAAAGATGTAAATCGCCACCCTCCCCGCGAGCTCGCGCAGCAAAGAAAGCGCATACGTAAGTCGTGCCCACATATGAAAACGGTGTTCAAACCACACATGTGAGGTATCGCCGCGATCGCCAGAGTGTGAGCAATAATTCTAGCAAAAGACCTCCTCTGTAACTCTAACCTGGTAACCGTTAAAAAATTTTAAAACTTTGCCTATGGAGCTTTTTAAATACCGGACTTTGTCGCCATTCTGCGAGTGCGCGCAATTTTCAACCGTGTCATGTATGGTATTTATTTACTCGGCATAACATCCTCTTTCACAATATGCAAAAAAAGTGGGCTAACTTTACTGTTGTCTTATTTTTTAACTGAAAAAAGTAAAATTGTTCCAAAAACAATCGCTCTTGAAAGACCGCTGTGCAAATACCGTGTGACAAAAAGTATTGCAACAATTGCCATTTTATTCTCTAGGGTGTTTGAAAAAAAATATATATAATGTTTGGGGGTTCTAAGCAATTTTCTAGCAAAAAAAATGTTTTTAGCTTGTGACCACCAAATGTAAAAAAGTGGCCCGGTAGGTAAGTGGTTAACGCAGTACATTTCTGTGCATTAGTGCACGCTTATTGCAATATATTTCAGTGAGTTATCTTCCATTTAATGCTGTATAGTTCAATGCGTCACTGCAAGTTTAACACCGTATATTGCAGTGTGTTACGCATCCTTTAACCTAGTATATTTCAGTGCATTACTGCAAGTTCAATGACGTACAGTTCAGTGCGTTACTGCAAGTTTAACGCCATATATTTCAGTGTGTTATCTTCCGTTGATGCAGTATATTGCAGTGCATCAGTTCAGTTTTACTGCAGTATAATATAGTATATCAGGGGAGTGTGCCTGTGTAGTAGTGAGTACTCAAGTTAAAGTGCACCAAACACCACTTTCCATTGATTAAAGTGCAACCACGTACACATTTCCACATCTATATTATATTGTGTTAATAAGCACCCCCACATCATGTCTGGGAGGACAACAAGGAGAGGCAGATGTCCCCATGACACTGTGAGGGGGCAGCGTATGTGTTCACAGGCGAAGGTGGACGTGGTCAGTCCTCATGCAAGGCATCATTACCTCTGTTTAGTGATGTTGCCCGTGCTATCCAGCCACAGCCTGCAGAGGAGGTGGTGGACTGGCTTATTAAATCATCCTCATCCTTCTCATCCTCCATCACCCAAGCAGAGACTGGTGCACAGTCTACTGCAGCAGCTAGAGTGGCTAACCCTGCCTCCTTGTCCACAGCTATTCCTGCCATAACCTAAGCATCAATCATGGAGGATTCAGCTGAGTTGTTCGAACACAGCATCAGCCACTTACTCCTTGACGATGCACAGCCATTACTTGATTCAGATGTTGGTTCTGATGTTGAGGTTGAGAAAGGCTAGAACATGAGCCTACAGAGAGGGGAGAAGACTGGTACACAAACTGGCACTCATGTTCCTGCAGCTGCAGCGTATTGCCAAGTTGTCTGCAGTGGTAATGAGGATGGAGGAGATGATGATGATAAGGTCACTGACGCGACTTGGGAGCCAGATAGAGCACAGGAGGAAAGTGAGGGTGAGGCACAACCCCAACAAGGCAGCCATCATGGAAGAGTAGAGAGCAGCCACCCATTCCATCACATTGTGGAGTTGTTATCTCCCAGCCCACTTCCCACAGCTCGGCTGTCTGGGCCTTTTTTTAGCACATGTGCAGCTGATCGTACAGTTGCAATTTGCAAACTTTGGCTCAAACACATCAAGCGTGGCAAAAACACCAGCCATTTAGGTACCACATGCTTGCCAAGGCATTTAACCTCCCACCACTCAGCCTGTTGGCAAGAGCACCTGAAAGCCACACAAAACAAATCTGTTCCCCCTCCTTACTCACCTCAGTCTGCCCCACTATACCTCCTGACCTCTCAGCAGCCTCCACCGACAGGGATGATGGTATAGCGCAGGGTGTCCCAGGTCCTTGCAGCACACCACCAGCTGTTGACTATAGCCGGCAAATGTCTCTGCCCCATCTGCTGTAGCGGAAAAAAAAATACAGTCACTGCCACCCACATGCGTAGCGTCTAAATGCAAGCTTGTCAGAGCTGCTGGCTCTACATATTCTCTCTTTCCGCCAGGTGGATTCTGCCCCTTCCATGAATTTGAAGAATGTGCTGTACCACAACCGCAGGTTCCCACTCACTATTTCTTTTCATGTAAGGCCATTGCAGCTCTGCACCATCGCGTGGAAGGCAATGTTGTGGCATTATTGGGCAAGGCAGTCAGCCGCAAAGTCCATGTTACTGCTGACACGTGGTCCAGCAAGCATGGTCAGGGACAATATATTTTGTTCACAGCACATTGGGTAACTTTGCTTGCAATTCGGAAGGATGCAGGACAGGGCTCAGGGCTGCAGATTATTGTGCCCCCATGTCTCCATACAGCTAGTGGTGATGATGCTAGATTTGTCAGCTCTACCCCCTCCTCCTCCTCCACGCCCTCCTCTTGTGAATTGTCCTATGAACCACAAGTACCCCCTAAGTGTTCAAGGGCCTAATCAATGAGTCAGGCTAAAATGTGTGCTCAATTTGGTGGTGCAGTGTTTCTTGAATAGGTACCCAGGGTTGGAAGATCTGCTAAAGCAGGCCAGAAGAGTCTGTTGTCATTTCAGGTCATCATACATAGCCAGTGCTTGGTTGGCTAAAATTCAGTGAGAATTCCAACTGCCCATAAACCACCTGATTTGTGACATGCCTACCAGGTGGGACTCAACTTTGGCAATGCTGCAGTGACTGCACAAGCAGCAGAGGGCCATCAACGAGTACCTGTGTGAGTATGGCGCAATAACAGGCTCAGCTTTTTTTCCCCACGCCAATGGCTGCTCATAAAGGATGCATGCACTGTACTGTCCCCATTTGAGGAGGCCAGAAGGATAGGGAGCCCTGACAATGTATGCATAATTGACACAATCCCTGTTGTGTTCCTGCTGGAGCAGACTCTGCGTGGCATTATGGACACGGTGCTCGAGGCAGAGCAGCGGGAGGAAGAGGAGGGCTTCCTTTCCTCTCAAATCCCAGTTTATGCAGACACCATTGTTCCTATGCTACAGAACATGCAAGAAGACGAGGAGAAGGAGGAGGAGCATTCAGGCAGTTTTGGAGGCATTGAAGCAGAGGAAGACATAAATAAAAAACCAAAGAGATGGTGCCCTAGGAAACAAGGAATAAATAGCCTGTAATGGCCGCAGCCCCTTTAGAGGTGAACGGCACCAAACATGGAAGTAATATAAGAAAGGTAGTGGCGCTGACCAGGCTGTAAAAAACAGTTAGTGAAAAATAAAAACCATAATGTGTTTCACTTCAATCATAAACATATATAATAAAAAATGATAAAGTCCATATCATAACTGTAAATCATATACATTAATAGTCCATATGTGTATCCCAACACCATGTGAGTCCTTTTTCTTAATGTGTGAGAGATCCCCCAGCGCTCATAAAGATGGCAACTCACCAGATCTTATTGACCCCTTCTTACAGGTAGGTCAAAACACGTATTGAGACGCCTTTATCTTTCCTAGAACTCCACTCTTCTCCAAAGGGGAATGTACAAGGGCTCTAGAATAATGGAAAGGACTCCACCGGAGGCAAGATATAAAATCTCATAGTGCAGTAGATTTATTAAAACGACAAACATATTAAAATTCCAAAAAGGTTCCACTCACATTTTTATGTGCCAAGGTCCCGGCACTAGGTGTAATCAACAGACACGAACGTACAGGATATGAAGCCTTGAGACCGATGGTACCAACGATCGCATGCGTACCAAGCCTCCGTTTCACTGCGTTCTATGATAGGGACACCAAAGATGCGGAAGTGCTATTGCTTTAGAGACGTCCCAAAGAAATAGCACTTCCGCATCTTTGGTGCCCCTATCATAGCACGCAGCGAAACGGAGGCTTGGTACGCATGCGAACGTTGGTACGATGGGTCTCAAGGCTTCATATCCCGTTCATTCGTGTCTGTTGATTACACCTAGTGCCGGGACCTTGGCACATGAAAATGTGAGTGGAGCCTTTTTGGAATTTTAATGTGTCTGTCGTTTTAATAAATCTACTGCCCTATGAGATTTTATATCTTGCATCCGGTGGAGTCATTTCTTTATGAGCACTGGGGGATCTCTCACACATTAAGAAAAAGGACTCACATGGTGTTGGGATACACATATGGACTATTCATGTATATGATTTACAGTTATGATATGGACTTTATCATTTTTTATTATATATGTTTATGATTGCTGCAAAGTGAAACACATTATGGTTTTTCTTTTTCACAAACTGTTTTTTACAGCCTGGTCAGCCCCTCTACCTTTCTTATATTGCTTCCAGAGGAAGACATACATCACACATGAAGAGATCGTTTTCCATCCGCAGAACCCTTGGGAGTAGTATGTGGCTGGGAGGAGGCAGTTCCAGATACTATAATCCTCAGTGACCCCGAGGAGTCTGTCTCTCATGCCTCCCCAAATTTGCGGTGCATGGGCTCCCTCATGCTTCAAAGCCTGCGGAAGGACCCAAGAATACGTGCCGTAAACGAGAAGGATCATTATTGGTTGGCAACCCACCTTGACCACCGTCCTCACAGAGGCAGCAAAAGATGAAATCTCTTGAGAACACCTTAAAGAGGAGTTTATGTAATGCTTTTCCCAATTGGTAGGTTACAGTGTCTTGGAAAACATAGTTTTGAGGTTTCTGTTGGTCAAGAGAAGAGCGGTGGAGAAGGTGGTCGCCTGAGTGATGCATTTTTTTTAAATCAAATTTGTTTATTTGCAAAAGACAGGAAATTTTACATCTTAACATCATATGCAACACATATATCTTAGTATGCAAAATAAGATCATACCTGTAATCAGGTAGTCAAGGGTTTTCTCTAAGACACATCTGTTGATCATATACATAACATGTATAATACAATAACATGTGAATATACTCACATCTGATTCTACAGATATCACCATAGATCTTTTCCCTGCCCTTCGAACTACATCACCAATATAAAAAGAGGAAGAAGATAAATAGAAAAGAAAGAACCCAAGAGAGGGAGAATAGAGAAAAAGAGAGAGAGAAGGTACCATGAGCCCAAAAAGTAGGGCCTGGAAACTGTAGATGATAAAAGGGAAGCTTTAGTATGAGGAAGTTTGATAAGTAGAATAGTCTGGAAACATAAAGAAAAGAGGTAAGAAAAAGGGAAGGCCATCTCCTGCACTAAGCTCTATTCCATAGCAATTTATTACATAGGAAGTATGCGATATATCACCCCTCCAATAGTCTATCCATCACTAACTCACTAGGAGCCAGGCCGGGGGTATCCAGCCATGCCTGCCAGATTGAATAGAACTTCTTAGGTGCCTTCCTGTGAAGGTATGTATGTTTTTCCCTTATGATCATGACATTAACCTGTTCGATCCATAAGCATCGTGTGGGGACTCTGGAGGCTATCCAAAACCTGCTTATCTGCTTTCTAGCTATATATAACAAGCGTATAACAGCTATATATTCATTGGGTGACAATTTGTCCTCCTCCACAGCACCCAGTAGACATGTTAAGGGATCCCGTTTTATTTGATAGTTATAAACTTGAGTTATGGTATGTATGACCTCCGTCCAATACCTAAAAAGTTTTGGACATTTCCATAACATATGCAATAGATCTCCATGTTCACGATCACATTTGGGACAGTTAGGGGTCGCTCTATGTCCCCATTTATGTAGTTGTATTGGTGTTTTGTATGCTCTGTGGAATAACATCAAATGGGATATTTTTTGTGTGGCAGAGACAGATACCATGGGCACCGCGTTTAAGCACTCCATCCATACGTCTCCATCTATGGCACCAATGTCTGCCTCCCACCTAGCCCTGCATGGCAGCTCCCTAGAATCCTGGGTAGCGTTCATTAACGTTGTTTATGTCCTGGTAATCATTCCCCTTTTTTCTGTTGCCAGAAAAATGTCCTCAATAATTGGGTGACCCGCACTCATTATTATAGTGACCTGTGCCTGTGCATTAATAGCATGTCGTAACTGTAGATATTTATAAAATTGTTGTACTAGGATTTGAAATTCCCGCTGAAGCTCTGCAAATGATTTAAAGACATTGTTCTTATAGAGTTGTGAGACATATATGAGTCCAGATCTCTCCCAGCTGCCAAACCCCTCCAATTTCATGATTTCTTTATAATGTATATTTCTCCACAGCAGCGTGCGAGGTAAGTATCCACGTATCCCTAAGGTATTTTTAATATTGGTCCACACGCTGTTCAATAGTCTAATCGTGGGGAGTGTTGGCGGCACATGGGGGAATCCCGACTCGAGACAGGCATATTTCTAATGGGATCAGTAGGAGCACAAACATCCCACCCTCCCATCTGTTGCGCCTGAGCAGCCAGGAAGTAGAGTTTGGGATTCGGTACTGCCAACCCTGCTCTGTACTTACTCCTCTGCAATGTGGACAAGCTGATACGAGCCTGTTTACGTTTCCAAATTAACTCTCGGAATTGTGGTCCCATCCATCGGAACCACTTGCCCGGAATCCACACCGGAGAATTGGGGAGTATATACAAAAGTTGTGGTCCCCAAACCATTTTAATCAGGTTCACTCCTCCTGCCACTGACAATGGTAGTTTACACCATGTTGTGCATTTCTCAAGAAGTTTTTGTAGTATGGGGATCAAATTTAATTTGATATAATCTTTGGGATCAGGTGATACAATTACCCCTAGGTATTTAAATTGGGAGACCTTCTCCACCATTTGTGCTATCTCCGGCAATGGGCCAGGCAGTGGATCCAATGGCATAAAGACAGATTTGTCCCAGTTTATAGAAAATCCAGACAGACTACCGAAAGTATTGATGAGCATCATTACTTCCTGCAGGGATTTGTCAGTATCCCCCAGATATAATAGGGTATTGTCCGCGTACATAGACACTACATCTACATTGTTGCCATGGTGGAACCCTACCACTGCTTGGGATGCACGTATCTTCGCAGCTAAGGGTTCCAAAGCGAAAGCGAAAAGCAGGGGCGAGAGCGGACACCCCTGCCTCGTCCCCCTATGCAACTCAAACGGCTCTGAGAGTTCCCCATTGACTGTAACGCGGGCCCTGGGGGCCGCATAGAGCACTTTCACCCACTTGATGAAATTTTGACCCATCCCAAGACGCTCTAAGACCTCCCACAGATATCTCCACTCCACGCTGTCGAAGGCCTTGGCAGCGTCCAACGAGAATATTGCTCGGTTACTTGTGTTATCCGTAGGTAGTTGTATATTCAGGAAGAACCTTCTGATATTCTGCGCTGTTGAGCGATTGGGAATAAAGCCACATTGATCAACATGCACTAATTTATGTATAACCTTGCTGAGACGGGATGCCAGGATTTTGGCTAATATCTTAACATCGGATGTCAGCAAAGATATGGGTCTATAAGAATCAGTCTTCGTTGCATCCTTCCCGGGTTTGAGAAGGACCACAACAATGGCCTCATTCATCGTTTGTGGTAGCCCTCCCAAACCCAGGGACTCATTAAATACTTTCAACATTATGGGCACTAATATGTCTGCGTATTTCCCGTAGACCTCCACTGGGAGTCCATCCACACCTGGGGACTTCCCCTTGGATGCCTGTTTTAGGACCTCTCGCATTTCTTCTTCAGTTATAGGGCCATCCAGTGACCTAGCATCAGCTGCATCAAGGCAAGGCAGTGGACATTCATCTAGAAATAATTGTATTGTTTCCTCAGACGGACTCACTTTGGATGTATATAGATCCGAGTAGAACTACCGAAAGTCCCCCACTATCTCCTGGTTAGAGACCCTGTGGAGTCCCCGGGAGTCCACCAGCATTTCTACATGGTTTGTGTTCTGTTGATTTCTAATCAACATTGCTAGCATGTGCCCTGTATTTTCACCTTCCTCATAATATTTCTGTTGTAAGAAATATCTTTTATTTTCAGCTAGTTGCATTTCAACCTGCCTTGCCATAGACTGAGCTGCTAACCAGGATCGTTTACTATCCTCAGATGGGTTTGCAATAAAGAGTTCTTCGAGTCTACCCACTTCCGAGATCACCATGTTTTCCCACGCTTTTGTGGATGTTTGAATCTTTTTGATTGCATATATGAATTGTCCCCGCAAAAATGCTTTAGCTGCATCCCATACCACCCTTAGCGGGGCTGTGCCCATATTAATTTGAAGGAAGGATTTGAGTTCTGCCACTATTGGGTCAGGGGTTTTGAAGAGATCAAGCCAAAATGGATTTAATTTCCAGGTAAAGGGTTTCGCCTCCCCCTGGATTTCAATCTCCACCCAGAGGAGTGAGTGGACTGAAATTTGTCTGGGTTCATATTGGGATTTGGTGATTAATGGGAGAATGTTGGTATTACCCAGCCCCATATCTATTCTAGACAGTACATTATGGGTAGCGGAATGACAAGAATACATCCTGGCCGCCGGGTTTCTTATCCTCCATATATCAGTTAACCCAAGTTCTTTCAGCAGGCAGGAGAAGGAAGTGTGCCCTCCCGTGTTTTGTGTAGCTTTTGCAGGGTAGGACAATCTATCCCATTGGTTATGCAGTATATTATTATAATCTTCTACGGCTATTAGAGGAACCCCAGGATGAGTAGACATCACTGATGCTAGGGTTCTAAGTACTTCCGCTGAGAATGGTGGAGGAATATATACTCCTGCTATCATACATATGAGACCATATATTTTACACAACAAAAAAAGTATCTGCCCTGCGGGTCTATATATACTTTCATGCATGCAAAGCGGACCCCTCGTTTGACAAACACACTCACACCTCTAGCATATGTCGAGTACGTTGAATGATATTGGCATTGAAATTGGCTAGAATACAATGTATGTGTAGTGTTAGGAGCCAGATGGGTCTCCTGCAGGCATATTATGTCTGCCTTTAGTCTCTTGGTATTTCTGAAGACCGCCGTGCATTTTACCGCTGAACCAAGGCCCCTAATGTTCCAGGACAACAAACGCACTGTATAAGCCAGGTTGTGCATAGTTCAACAGAGTACCTTGGCCGGGAGTCCCTCCATATTTCCATGTGCTGGATCTGGTGAGGCCTCTTAGTAGTAGGTTCTTGTTTTGATATCGGGACAGCACATCGTAGATCCATCCATCCAGACGGTATACCCCGCCTCCTTTGAGTAGGGCATGAGGGGTGAACATCCCTTTAGCTCCATCATTATGCTGTGCAGGAGAGGGAAAATAATAAAGAGGAAGGAATAGAGATAGTATAACTGAAAACTTCAAACAGTTCACAGGGAACTCCGAGAACATTCTCTGCAGTTCCCTCAGTCCACACAGGACTACCATCGGGGGGCAATCAGTAGGAACTCTGTAATTCCTGGTCAGACTCTCCTGACCTCTCAGGAAGTCAAACTTGTACTTCTCCGTATTGGAAAAAATAACAACGTTAACATTAGAAGTATTTCAACAGACTTTCTTGTTCCGCCTTATCCGTAATTATTTGTTGGTGACTGACTTTTATTCTGCCCTTTGTATTGGTGTTGCTTTCTAAACTGCCTGCATGACACCACGGTCAGTAGGAGATCTCTCCCTCAGTTGTCTCTCCTCCCTGTCCATCCATTGCACGGCTGCATTCGGTTTTTCAAAAAAATGCACTTCTCCTTTAGCCACCACTCTGAGTTTAGCAGAAAAGAGCATTGCATATTGTAGATTAAGCGCTCTAAGGCGACACTTCACCTCTGTAAACGTGGCTCTTTGCCTTTGAACTTTCATTGAAAAGTCCGGAAATATTGATATTTTTGTATTCTCAAACTTTAAATCGTCTTTTTTCTTTCTGGCGCTAGCAAGGATAATGTCTCTGTCCTTATATTTGAGTAGTTTAGGTAGAAAAGTGCGTGGTGGGTGTCCTGGTGCTAGAGGCCTCATGGGAACCCTGTGGGCTCTCTCAACCGAGAACATAGGGGTGAAGCACTCCCTCCCAAATGTGTGGGTCAGCCATGTTTCGATAAAAGTAACCGGATCTTTGCCTTCAGCTCTTTCAGGTAACCCCACTATCCTCACATTGCATCTCCTCATCCTGTTCTCCATGTCTTCTAGTCTGGAGGCATGATGTGCTGTAAGCCTCACTGTATGAGACAAATCTCGTTTCATAGGCTCCATATCATCTTCCACTGCACTCACTGAGTGATGCATTTTACAATTTATTTAGTCCTCACCGCCCAGGGCTGTCAGCTTCCACATCCCATCAGCAGCGTTTACATCACACGGTGGGAGATTATCTAGGGGCAAAAACAGAGATGTAGAGCTTTCCAGTCGACGATTCACTGGCTTACTTGGTCATGAGAATAGACCACTGGCTAGAACTTACCCACTAGGCAAATGAACTGCTGGGCTGCCCTGCATCCAGTGTGCTTTCCAAACAGGCATTCAGTGATGCTGGAGGTTTTGTCACTGATAATAGAACGCGTCTGTCCACACACTTGGTGGACCGTTTCACATTTATCAAAATGAATCAGTCCTGGATTACCAGCAGCTATGAAGTCCCTGATGCCGATGTTGCTGATTAAGTGTTTTTGGGATGTGGAATCTCTGCAGGACTGCTAGGCTGCCTAGCGTTGTGGGTGTTGATTTCATCTGGAAGATTTTTTTTTGGTGTAGGTTTCATGGGCACAATTAACACCCAAAGAAAGACCAATTTTTCCACACCTGTTTAACAGGTGAATATCATTGCAATTTCTGACAGCAAGGCCAATTCTAGCTTTCATCAAGAGTACCTCTATAAGGTTATGGTGTGAAGTCGCAGTGCTGGCCGCATGGCTGACCCAGCCAACAAGAATAGTGCTTTAGACACTGTCTCTGTGCGGCGATCGGCCACCTCTTTAAAGGATGGCGACCCCTCCAAGGGGATGGTGGTTGCCTTATTCACACGAGCCACGGCAGGGTCCACCACCGGGGAAGCCCATCTCTTAGTAAAGCTTTTCTCAAAGGGGTAGCGAACAGCAAAGCTTTTAGGCAAAGCCAAGGAACTTGGTGGCTTACGCCATTCCTTGAACACTGCCTGTTCAAACACCTGATCATAAGGGTAAGCCCTGGGGGACCTAGGGGGTCTAAGCGGTTCACAAACATATGCGGACTCATGCGACTCCCTTGTTTGGTCCAGTCGCATAGAGTCGAGAATATCAGTGATCAGTGATTCCACTATCGCTTTATCCCGTGAACTAGGAGCCTCCTGATCCTCTTCGCCCTCTGAGGGTGTGACCACTGAAGCGGTTTCTAGATCTGAATCCTCCCCTGTGGAAAGAGGGGGGGTGGGCGCTTCTGGGGGCCCCTCGGAACGGGCACCCCTGCCCGGGGGAGGAACTCCCCAAACACCGCCCTCAGCTGTTCCAAGGACACAAATGCTCCTGGGGTGGACTGTAGATCTGCAGGTACCCCTGCCATAGAATTGCCGGCCTCTGACATCTCAGCCCGGCACCCCCGCTGTGTAAACACCACCTCTACCCCACAAATCAGCCAGGGAGACCCGGGCAGATTACACCCACCGCTACCAGAACCCAGGAAGCGCCAGCTATACTTGCTGTTTGATACCTCAGCACTCCAACCGAAGAGCAATGCCCACGAACTGCTGCACGCCAGGAGCTTGTTACTGTGTGTCAGCCATGCTGTCCAAGCAAAAACCGGAAGCCCACACCCGTTTTTAAGTACTTCCTGCACAAGGACTGCAGTTCTCCCAATCGACCACTGGAGGCCGCCAGAGAGCAGGCTGGAAACCACATGGTTCTCAAACAATGGACGCTGCCATTACACACGTGCAGTCGGCCACGAAAGAGCGGTGCTCCAAAATCCAATGGCGAGGACCCACCTAACACATTGCTCCGGACGGTCGGCGCAGATTCGAACGGTTAGTGCAAAGGTGAATGCGGGGGATTGAGGGGGGAGGGGGAGTGGGGGAAGGCCTCTAACAGACCCCCAACGGCTGACCACCACACAGCTGCCCAGGTGCCCACTCTCCATGCCTCTAGGGCGGAAGAGGGGTTCACTTACCAATCCGACGGGTGCAGCGGGTAGCCACCCGGAGCAGACCTACCTCCCCGCAAGAAGGCATGCTGCTGGCCAGGCCACTGGACAGGCGAAACAGTCACTGGGCTCTAGTGGGTTTTAGCCACTGGCCGCCCGCATGGAATGGGCACTATGCGGTGGGCCCCCCTAAGGGGGTTCGCATAGTGTTGGCCGGACTGGGGAAAGATTAGGATTCGAGACATCCTCTATACCACCAGCCAGCTTCTTGATAGCAGTCTTCCTTAGATGAATCTTCAGGAGACCGCTGCTCCCATAGGGAACTCCTTGCACTAGGCAAATAAAAACGGATGTGCTGTACAGAGCAGGGGGATTATATGCTAAGGTGAGGACTGCCCCCTGGGAGGGGCCAACCTACACTTTTGTTTGTTTTGCCTAGGCTACTCCTAGTAGGATGAGCATAACCCCATGTGTCATAAGAAGGCTGCGTCTGTCAGTGAACGGAAGAGAAATTGTCACTTAAAATCGCGGCTGTAATGTATTGCCGGTTCCCGGCAATATACAAAAAAATTGCAGAAAAAAGTGTGTGGATATAAAGGGCAACCCCGTGCCAAATTTAAAAAAAAATTGACGTGGTCATCCCCCTAAAATCCAAACCAGACCCTTACCCAAGCATGCAGCCCTGGCCGGTTAGAATGGGGGGGAACGAGCGAGTGCCCCCCCCTTCTGAACCGTACCAGGCTACATGCCCTCAACATGGGGAGTATGGGTGCTTTGGGGGAGGGGGGCTCTGCCTCCCACCTCAAAGCACCTTGTCCCCATGTTGATGGGGACAAGAGCCTCTTCCCCACAAGCCTGGCCAGCGCTTGTGGGGGTCTGCGGGCGGGGGGGCTTATTGGAATCTGGAAGCCCCCTTTAATAAGGGGGCCCCCAGATCCTGACCCCCCCATGTGAACAGGTTTGGGGTACTTTGTACCCCTACCTGTTCACCAAAAAAGGAGTGTAGTGTAAAAAAAAACATTAGGCAGTTTTTGACAAGTCCTTTATTTTGTATTATAGTTCTTTCTTCTTTCTTCCTTAATCTTCTCCTGGCCCGGTCCTTCTTCTGGTCTTCTGCTTCTTCTTTTAGTCTTCTTGCTTCCTCTCTTTGTCTTCAATCTTCATCTTCTTTCTTCTTTCCCCGCTGCCGCGCTCTCCGCTGCTGCAGTCCGGCCCCTGCTCGTCTTGCCGAATGGGTGGTTTTCACGATGACAGTTATTTTATAAGAAGGGGCGGGGCCATCAGTGACGTAAATGGGTGACCCGCCCCCTCTGACATCACATGACGTCAGAAGGGGCGGGTTCACTCAGTTACGTCACTGGGTGGCCCCGCCCCTTCTTATAAAAGTACTGTCATCTTGAAGACCGCCCATTCGGCAAGATGCGCAGAGGCCAGACTGCAGCAGCGAAGAGAGCAGTGGCGGGGAAAGAAGAAAGAAGATGAAGATTGAAGATGAAGACAGGAAGCAAGAAGACTAAAAGAAGAAGAAGACCAGAAAAAGGAGCGAGCCAGGAGAAGATGGAGGAACAAAGAAGAAAGAGCTATAATACAAAACAAAGGACTTGTCAAAAACTGCCTATTGTTTTTTTTTTACACTACACTCCTTTTTTGGTGAATGGGTAGTACAAAGTACCCCAAACCTATTCACATGGGGGTTTGGGATCTGGGGGCCCCCTTATTAAAGGGGGCTTCCAGATCCTGATAAGCCTCCTGCCCACAGACCCCCACAACCACCAGCCAGGGTTGTGGGGATGAGGCCCTTCTCCCCATCAACATGGGGGCAAGGTGCTTTGGGGGGACCTCAAAGCATCCTTCCCATGTTGTGGGAATGTGGCCTGTTATGGTTCGGAGGGGGGGGGGCACTCGCTCGTCCCCACCCCCTCCTGCCATGCCAGGGCTGCGTGCTCGGATAAGGGTCTGGTTTGGATTTTGGGGGGGACCCCACGCCATTTTTTAAAATAAAATTGGTGCGGGGTTCCCCTTAAAATCCATACCAGACCTGAAGGGCCTGGTTTGGATTTTGGGGGAAACCGCATGCCATTTTTTTTTTTTTTAATTTTGGCACGGGGTTTCCCTTAACTACCATACCAGACCTGAAGGGCCTGGTTTGGATTTTGGAGGGACATGCACACTTTTTTTAAAAAATATTTTGCGCGGGCCATGCTGTTGTAAATTACTTAAAAAATTGTGATAAAATCCCCCAGTCAAACAGGTGGCCAAAAATTGGGCCTTGTGTTGGCGGTGCCAGAGCACTGTAACCCCTTGCAGTTACTCTTGTTGGACGGAGGAACTGGGCCTGAAGTTGTCAATTCATTTTCAAATTGTGACGAAAGCCACCAGTCAAACAGGTGGCCAAAAATTGGGCCTTGTGTGTTGGCGGTGCCAGAGCACTGTAACCCCTTGCAGTTAATCTTGTTGGACGGAGGAACTGGGCCTGAAGTTGTCAATTAGTTTTCAAATTGTGACGAAAGCCACCAGTCAAACTGTTTGCCAAAAATTGGGCCTTGTGTGTTGGCGGTGACAGAACACTGTAACCCCTTGCAGTTACTCTTGTTGGACGGAGTAACTGGGCCTGAAGTTGTCAAATCAGGTGCAGAAAAATTGGGCCTTGGGTGTTGGTGGTGCCCTAAATACAACATATAGTTCTAGATTATGGACAGGATGAATAGGAGCAGTGGCAGTCTTCAAGGGATCCCAGATCCCTAGCAAATTTAATCAGTTGTATCAGCATCAGGGGCTTGATAGCTGCTAATCCAGGACTGATTCATTTTTATAAATGTGAGCCTATTAACTGAGTCTGTGGACAGGCGCACTCTTTGATCAGTTACGAACCCTCCAGCAGCACTAAATGTCCGTTCAGAGAGCATGCTGGATGCAGGACAGGCCAGTAGCTCAATTGCATATTGAGCAAGTTCCAGCCAGTGGTCCATCCTCAAGACCCAGTAACTAAGTGGATGCTCAGTTGGAAAGGTCTCCAAGTCTGCTCCTCTATATACCTGCACCATATAATGCAGACACTGACGATGGTTGCTTGAACCTATCAGGCCTGGGTGCTGAGGACTGAGCAAGGAGGCGTCCGCCTTGTTTTCTGGTGTGGGTTCTTCGGGTACTCTTGAACGCATGTCTGGTCGTCATATGTCTTGTCAAGACAGTAGTGCCCATGCGGCTTAAGTCCTGGCCGCACTTGACACGCTTCAGACATAGATTGCAAATGGCAACGGTGCGATCTACTGCACATGTGTTAAAAAATGCCCACACCAAACAAATTTTGGAAGTCGGTGGGGAGGCAGCAGGGCCCTGCACCTGTGGAGCTCTGTGGGCTGATGCAATTGGGTGGCTGCCCTTAAGCTGGCCCCTGGAGGACATCCTGCCTTGTTGGAGTCGGGCCTCCTCCTCCTCACTTTCCTCCTCTCTTCTCTCAGGCACCCAAGTACGGTCTGTGTCCTCATCATCCCCTCCCTCCTCGTCACTGGAGCAAACTTGCCAGTATGCTGCAGCTGGGGGAACATGACTGCTAGCTTCTAGTCCTTTTGTGGCACCCCCTGTCTCTAGGCTTACGCTACTCCCTTCCTCAACCTGGGAACCAACATCGGAGCCTTCAAACTGCTGCACATCCTCCATGAGCATGTAACCGACACTATGGTCGAACAGCTCAGATGACTCCTCCGTGCATGATGGTGGGGCTACAGAAGGAGTAACTGTGGACAAGGATCCAGTGGAATAGGCCGCTTTGCCAGATGCGTTGGAAGGCAAACTTGTACGAGCCTGGATGACAGAGGATGAGGACGACTGTGTTATCCACTCCATTAACTCTTCTGCATGTTGTGGCTCAATAGCACTTTCAACAGCAGAAAAAAAGGACAAGCGTGACCCACCTACAGAGGATGCACCGTGTCCGCCAACACCACTTTTCACTGAAGATACAGAGGCTGCTTGCCCTCTTTTAGTGGCCTGGGAGCGTCTGCCTCTCCTTTGAGGCCTTCCTGACATGATGGGTTTTTTTTGCAACACACTATACTGTACTATATACAATACACCCCGAATGCACCAATATATAGTTTACTCTCAATACACTGCGTGTATTTCTGTATACACTAGACTGTATATATTTGAAGACAACACTCCAAGTAGCGTGCTATATACCGTACACCCCCAAATGCACCGATATATAGTGCACACTCAATACACCGTGTGTGTATATATATATATATATATATCAGGCTGTATATATATTTTATACACCATGTGAGGTGGACGATATACCGTATGTACAGTGTGCACTGATATATAGCACACTGTGTGTATATATACCAGGCTCTATATATTTTGATACACCACGTGAAGTGGACTATATAACGTATGTACAGTGTACACTGATATATAGCACACTGTGTGTGTATATATATACCAGGCTGTATATATTTTTATACACCACGTGAAGTGGACTATATAACGTATGTACAGTGTACACTGATATATAGCACACTGTGTGTATATATATATACACCAGGCTGTATATATTTTTATACACCACGTGAAGTGGACTATATAACGTATGTACAGTGTACACTGATATATAGCACACTGTGTGTATATATATACCAGGCTGTATATATTTTTATACACCACGTGAAGTGGACTATATAACGTATGTACAGTGTACACTGATATATAGCACACTGTGTGCATATATATACACCAGGCTGTATATATTTTTATACACCACGTGAAGTGGACTATATACCGTATGTACAGTGTACACTGATATATAGCACATTGTGTGTGTATATATATATATATACCAGGCTGTATATATTTTGATACACCACGTGAAGTGGACTATATACCGTATGTACACCCTGAATGCACTGACATATAGTGTACACTGTGTGTATATATATATTTATATATATATATATATATACCAGGCTGTATATATTTTTATACACCATGTGAAATGGACTATATACCGTATGTACAGTGTACACTGATATATATATATACACACACATACTGGACTGTATATATATATATATATATATATATATATATATATATATATATATATATATTTATTTTTATTTTTTTCCCTTACACTAACCTGTCTGCACTAACTGACAGATATATTTTAGATATCTAACTATCTATCTAGTTAGCTATCTATTTTCTGTGGTTTTTGTCTGTTTTTTTTAAGCTAGCTATCTAAACTGCCTGATACAGGAACCTACACTCTCTCTCTACAAGCAACGCCGACACACTATCATAGAGCCGCTGTACGAGAGGCATTATATAGTGTGGAGAGTGGATTGAGACTGCTGTGCAGTGATTGGCTAAAGGCATCATGCCTTTAGCCAATCAAAGCTCTCACAGCAGGCCGCTTGCTGATTGGCCAAAGCATGCAGGTCATGTGCATGCTTTGACCAATCAGCGGGCGGCATTCCACTGCCATTTAAAAACATTATGGGGCGCGCAAAGTTGCCGTGAACGCCCCATAATGTTCGGGAAAACCCAAACTAGCGAACGGGGAATGTTCTGGTCGAACTGCATCCCTACCTCTCACCTGTGTGCCAAGTAATCTTTCCTCAGCAGGACTTCACCCCAGTCTCTAATTAGGAACATTATTTAAGACCATGCACTGCAAGCCTCATGGCCGATCAATATTATGTGGCAGTCTCTGTGTGTGGTTCCTGCTGAGTGCTCTACCTCTGTGTCTGTGTACCGACCTTGGCTTGTTTGTGACTATTCCTGTCTGCTGGTTACCCCAATATTGGTGTGCTCTCCTGTCTGCTTGTTGCCCTGACCCTTGGCTTTCTCACTGACTATTCCTTGCTGTCCTGTACTGCTGCGTCCTCTCTATCCACCTGCAGCCAGCCGTGAGCGTGAGCTGGGAGACCCTAGGGGTTGCGACCTGGAGCCAGTTGCAGCCAAGTCCATCCTCACCATCAGAGTTTCTGGTGAACACCTGCTGGCTGGGGAAACCTATGCTCTAGCTCCCTGCATATCTGTGTCAGTGCTCCTGTGGTCATGCTTCCATCACCACCTAGAGTACCATTCACGGCAGTCAGCTAAGGGTCCACAACCTTAGCGGTGCGCCCCTACACCTAGCGGTGCACACCTGTCACCTGCCGCCAGATGACCTGACACCGTTTCAACTGCAGACAAGGAAAAATGGCCGCTCTTTTGTTATACGCACCCCGGTAGACCTTCCAATATTCATCAAAAATCTTTGGCTATCAATGTTTGAATTAGAGCCATGGCCAGATCCTCCAATGCTGACCTTTCCAACACTACCAGCTTGGGAACCATGGCAACCCGCATGCTCCGCCTCCGGAAAGTCCCCAAGATCATTGTAAAAATAGTTGTGCTCAATGACTGAGGGCTGAAGATCACATAGTACTAGCTACAGATAAGTTTGACTGTTAATTGATTGGATCATACCGATGAACATAAAACTATTTTGATTATTCATTTTCTAGACTACTGTCAAGCTGACACTGTTAATTATGTGCCTTTTTCTTTTTTTTCTCCTGCCGTAAATTGAGGATACCCTTTTTTCCTCTCTGCCAGCAACTAGCGGATACAAATTTATTTTTTCCTTTTTTTTGGGGGACCCCAAATGTTTGATGAGAAAATGCCCCTCCCATGACCACTTGTGGCCTATTCCGGGATGCAGGACTAGGGCTGAGAGGTTTATAGTTTTTTTGTTGAAAAGAAATGTCTCATAACGACTATGTTTCTTGTGATTTTTGAAATTCTGGGTAGTATATAATTTTAAAGTGAACTAGGAGATAGTGGGAACTATGATTTGACATCCTGGGGGGCATTTTTGTTGGCACAGCATCGTTCAGTGCATTTGAAAACATGATTTGATGATAAGGGTCACCTGCTCAGGTACCTAGCTGCCTTGTGGTAGATTGTTACCCCAGGGGTTCTCCCCCGCCCCTTCACCCCCTTTTTTTCTGTATTAACTTCACAAGCAGGAGTGGGCTCAGGATACTTGACAGGCTCTTGTCCCCTATAGGTTTCCACCTAGGTTTTTCTCAGACAGTTTAAGTGTCAGAATAGAAACATTCTTTTTTTTGGGTGTCCAGTTAGAACTGGAGTCCCATCTTTTCCCCTCCCCCCTTGTTTATGTTTGTTTTTTTTTCTTTCCCATATGGCGTTCAATGGGCATGGCCTGACCATTCAACGTTTACGATGGCGACGTGTAAATCACTATGTTTGTAATAAAATGTGGGTCCCTTAAGGTAAGAGGGCTCAATATTCCACAGAAACGTTCACAACTTCTACATAATATGCACAAACAGAGAGTGCTTTTCCTACAGGAGACACATTTTAAAACATCATCAGTTCCAGTTATGCCCACCGGTCATTATGCTAAGTGGTATCTTTTTAATAAATCAACAAGCAAATCTAAAGGTGTGGCTATAAGTTTTCTTTTTCTTTTTACCCAATA
Source organism: Glandirana rugosa (assembly GCA_018402905.1). Taxonomy (NCBI): domain Eukaryota; kingdom Metazoa; phylum Chordata; class Amphibia; order Anura; family Ranidae; genus Glandirana; species Glandirana rugosa. The sequence goes on from BLSH010197822.1 coordinate 129,631, forward strand.
TAAGTTTTATTTAAAGGTTTTAGAAAAATACAAAGTATACATAGAGTCATATTGATTATGAAACAGTAAAGAATAGGTTTCCAATCAATGCATACAAATGTAGAAACAAAAACAATATAACATTATCAAGTAGTATCTTCTTTGATAAATATTACAGTGAGATATGTAGAATATGATAAAAAAAGGAAAATCAATTCATAAAAAAAAGGGGGGGGGTTATTGGAGAGAAAACAGTTAGGTTCGGAGGAAGAGAGGTTGATAACTCGAATCACAATATATCAGATAGTGGTAGTTTTTGGTCTAAGCTGGTTGCCTTGGTGTACTAATAATGACCCAAGAGGACTCCGGGGATGGTGAATAGAAATAAGGGAAGAATCTTTATGTACTCATAATGTGTCTGTATTCATCTGAATACCTGAAAATAACCCAAACATTCCAAATGTTGTGGTAGTAATCCAGTTTATCATATGAAAGAGCCATAGTTACTTCCATGGCATGATAATGGTTTATGTAAAATAACCAATCTTTTATAGAGAGGACATATATTGATTTCCAAGCTCTAGGGATTAGCATCTTAGCTGCATTAAGCGGGTGCCTAGCCTAAGAGTTCTTTATCCGAGTATCGTTGGTTATAGTGTGTAGAGCTATTAAGGAGACAAGAAGCTACATCAAGTTCCTCGTCTGTTCCTGTGATTTTTTTCGTTAATTTACATACATTTTCCCAAAAATCAGAGATCATGTGGCATTACCACCATATGCGTATCATACATCCAATTTCTCTTTTGCATCTCCAGCAAGAATCTGTGGTCTGAGGGTACCAGGAATGCAATTTGTCTGGTGTGGTGTACCACTGAGTGAGGATCTGGAGTTCTGTGCTGATCTAGCTCTTGCTAATATACAAGCTTTATCACATTGGTGGTCAGAAAAATTTCTATCTAGTGCTTTATCCCATTTATCTTTAAAATGGAGATTATTTTTATTAATAGAAGTTTGGAGCCATGAATAAGCTAAAGAGGTTGTTTTTTTTTGGTCACTGTGGCAGTAACACAGATAGTTCCGAGATGCATAAGCTCCTAGGAAAAGGCAAGTTTAGATTTGTGTGAGCTCAGAAAATTTTGGAGCTGCAAGAAAGTCCACTGGGGAAGAGCTTTTCACCACACAACGATCGTATACTATCTTTAGTTTTCACTACACCTTTTTGCATACAATGAGTGGCTAATAGTGGTGTGCCATTGCTGGTATTTGGGATTGATTTATTTCTTATTCCAGGGATAAATTCTGGGTTGTCTGCTATCCTTGTCAGGGGGCCAGGAATTGAAGCAATTGAATAGCTGCGTAGAGCTGATTGGAAAATGTGTAAGGTAGGCCTTGTTTCTAGAGGGATTTGGGATTTATGAATACAAGGGAAAAATCTCAGGGGGAGAGGAGAAATACTGTTTTCAATTACATAGTTAGCCAGGTTGAAAAAAAGACACAAGTCCATCCAGTTCAATCAAAAAAATTTATTATTATATATAATATTATATATACATTCATACAATCCTTCACCCACAGTTGATCCAGAGGAAGGCAAAAAACCCCAGCAAAGCATGATCCAATTTGCTATAGCGGGGGGGGGGGGGGAATTCCTTCCTGATCCCCCAAGAGGCAATAGGATTGATCCTGGATCAACTTTACCTAAAAATGTCAGTACCCAGTTATATTAGGTACATTAAGGAAAGAATCCAGGCCTTTTTTTAAAGCAATCTACTGTGCCAGCCAAAACCACCACTGGAGGGAGTCTATTCCACATTTTCACAGCTCTAACTGTGAATAAACTTTTCCATATTTGGAGATTAAATCTTTTTTTTTCTTCTAGACGTAAAGAGTGCCCCCTTGTCCTTTATGATGACCTTAAAGTAAATAACTCAACACCAAGTTCACTATATGGACCACTTATATATTTGTACATGTTGATCATATCCCCCCTTAATCTCCTCTTCTCAAGAGAGAATAAATTCAGTTCCTCTATTCTTTCCTCATAGCTGAGCTCTCCATGCTTCTTATTAGTTTGGTTGCCCTTCTCTGCACTTTCTCCAGTTCCCCCATATCCTTTTTGAGAACTGGTGCCCAAAACTGAACTGCATATTCCAGATGAGGTACTAATGATTTCTACAGGGGTAAAATGATGTCTCTATCTCTGGAGTCCATACCTCTCTTAATACAAGAAAGCATTTTGCTTGCTTTGGAAACCGCAACTTGGGATTGCATGCCATTATTAAGCTTATGATCTACCAAAACCTCCAGATCCTTCTCCACTATGGATTCCCCCAGTTGTACTCCCCCTAGTATGTACAGTGCATGCATATTCTTAGCCCCCAAATGCATAACTTTACATTTATCAATATTAAACCTCATTTGCCACACAGTCGCCCAATTAGACAGTGCATTGAGGTCTGCTTGTAAGTTGGAGATATCCTGTAAGGACGTTATTCCACTGCATAGCTTGGTGTCATCTGCAAACACTGAAATTGTACTTTTAATCCCAGACCCTATATCATTTATAAATATGTTGAAAAGTAAGGGTCCCAACACTGAACCTTGGGGTACACTACTGATAACCTTAGACCATTCAGAGTAAGAATCATTAACCACTCTCTGAACTCTGTCTTTTAGCCAGTTTTCTATCCATTTACAAACTGATCTTTCCAAGCCTGTAGACTTTACCTTACACATTAGCTGTGTGTGGGGAACGGTGTCAATCGCTTTTGCAAAATCCAAGTATACCACGTCCACAGCCACCCCTCTATCCAAGGTTTTACTACCTCCTCATAAAAAGAAATCAGGTTTGTTTGACAACTTCTGTCTTTCATGAATCCATGCTGTCTCTTGCTTAAAACATTTTTTTTCAACAAGAACTCATCTATATGGTCTTTTATTAAACTCTCCAGTATCTTCCCAGCTATAGAAGTTAAACTAACAGGTCTATAGTTACTTGGTAACGACTTTGATCCCTTTTTAAATATGGGAACCACATTGGCCCTACACCAATCCAGTGGTACTATTCCAGGCATTAAGGAGTCCCTAAAATTAGATACAATGGCTTTAAAATGACAGAGCTCAATTCCTTTAGTATCCGTGGATGGATTCCATCTGGTCCAGGTGCTTTATCTACCTTTATTCTGTCTAAATACTTCTGGACCATTTCACTTTTGAGCCATTGTGGATCATTTGTGGCACTACCACCCTCGACGTGGACATGAGCTCCCCCATGCTCCTTTGTATACACAGAGCTGAAGAATGTATTTAATAAGTTTGCCTTCTTTTTGTCCCCAGTCACGCACTCTAGATTATTTTGTAAAGGGCCTACATGCTCAGATCTGACCTATTTACTATTAATATATTTGAAGAATTTTTGGGGGTTTTGTCCTACTATCTTTTGCAATCTGTCGTTCGTTTTGAATTTTTGCGTCCTTGATTTCCTTTTTACATATTCTGTTATATTCTTTGTAACATTTAAAAGATGATAGTATTCCCTCATTTTTATATTTTTTAAATGCTCTTTTTTTGTCATTTATAACTTTTTTAACTTTGGCCATGAGCCACATAGGTTTTATTTTTAGCCTTCTAAACTTATTGCCCATAGGAATATACTTTACAGTGAGTTTGCATACAGTTTTTTTCAAAAATTCCCATTTCTGTTCTGTGTTCATGAATGCCATTATTTCCTCCCAGTCTAAGTCCTGGAGAGCAGCCCTCATTCTTGTAAAATTTGCGCTCTTAAAATTAAGTGTTTTTAACTTTCCCCTATGAGTTTGTTGCTTGCAGCTTACATTAAATGAAATCATGTTATGGTCACTGTTACCCAGATGTTCCTTTATATGAATATTGGTAATAAGCTCTGCATGGTTTGAGATTACCAGGTCTAGCAAAGCGTCATTCCTAGTTGGGGCCTCAATAAACTGGACCATAAAATTGTCCTGTAATAGGTTTATAAATTTTTACCCTTTAACCGCTTGCCGACGGCTGATCGGCAATTGACGGCGACAATGTGGCTCTGTAACGCGAATCGGCGTCATATGACGGCGGCCGCGATACAGAGCCACTGTGAGCGCGCGCGCCGCCGGAGGCGCGCGCGCGCGCTCACTGTGTCCGGGGGGGTCCAGGGAGCGGGTGCGGCGGCTTCGATTGCCGCCGGCCACCTGCGATGCCCCCCCGGAGCGAATGAGTGGAGGTCCGTGTATGTAAACACGGACCTCCGCTCTGTGTGAGGGGGAAGGGAAGTGATCACAGCCTTCCTGTACATGAAGGCTGTGACCACTTCCTTTCCCCAGCTAGGGCAGTCCCCCTACAGTAAGAACACGCCCAGGGAACACAGTTAACCCTTAGAGCGCCCCCTGCAGGTTAACCCCTTCACTGCCAATGGCATTTACACAGTAATCAGTGCATTTTTATAGCACTGATCGCTGTATAAATGCCAATGGTCCCAAAA
>BLSH010197822.1:151889-166927 GCA_018402905.1 Glandirana rugosa
GACATAACTCCGCCAGTCCTCCTCAGACGAGATAGACAAGGGAAGGGACGCGAAATAGTACCGTAATAGTCAGTTTGGGCATCCAAGATCGTAATGAAACAGAGAACAGTGTATTGACTATTTGATCTATATGTTTTGTATTCCTTTACCGCGGGATCCTTTTTTTCATTTGCACTTTTCGGGAAACAATCTCCAACACCGGGGAAATTTACACTTTGTTGTGATCTAGACACGTTTATTATTTTTCTTTCCATCACCGCGACTGACCCGATTAATAGTATATATATATTATTCTTTATTGGTGTAATTGGTGAAGTCGGGTACTGCATTGCATGACCGCGCAATTACCATTTGAAGCGGTGCAGTGCCAAATTGAAAAAAGTGCTCTGGTCCTAAAGCTGCAAAACCTTCCAGGGCTGAAGTGGTTAATGTGGTTATTTCTTATTATATATATATGATAATTAGCCCAGTCAGCGCCACTACCTTTCTTTTTATTATTTGCACAGATCTAGTGTTGTTTCACATTTAAAGGGGCCACAACCTCTAACAAAGGGCTTTTCACGTTTACTTTTTTTCCTAGGGCGCCATTTCCTTATGTTTTGTATATCTAGTTTATCAGTTATGTGACAAGAGACAAAGTAATGCTAGAACCTACGGGTTTGACTGATAATGCCATGATAAAGCGCAGGGAAGGGAACAGATAGAGCAGACTCCTCCTGACCGCCTCAATACAGTACAGCCAGCCACACTTTCAGCTGCCCGTATCTTCTCGTCTTGTCAAATGTGACGGGCTGCTGAAGAAGGGGCAGGCTACACGGCTCTAAATGCCAATTGGCTGATAGGCGGTGGTGGGCGGAGCAATTGTCGCAACTGCAGAGGACAGATCAGATCGGATCATCTCGGGCAGCTGGCTTTTGGGTATCTCCGGGAACTGCGCATGTGCAGTTCCAAGCCGAGCCGATCACAGCCATTTGTATTGGCATTTTTTAGCTGGTACGGACATTTACGGACAAGTGGAAGACTGCCATATTTTTACGGACTGTCCGTAAAAATACGGATGGTTAGCATCACTGAGATATATATATATATATATATATATATATATATATATATATATATATACAGCATATTGAGTCTAAACTATATATCAGTGCATTATAGTGCATTCGGGGGTGTGTACGTACGGTATGTAGTACACTTGACGTGGTTTATTAAAATATATACAATCTAGTATATATATATATATATATATATATATATATATATATACACAGCGTATTAAGTGTACACTATATATCAGTGCATTTGCGGGTGTACGTACGGTATATAGTACACTTGACATGGTGTCTTAAAATATAAACAGTCTAGTATATATATATATATATATATACACACACACACACACACACAGCGTATTGAGTGTACACTATATATCAGTACATTAGGTGGTGTACGTACAGTATATAGTACACTTGTGATGGTGTCCTAAAATATATACAGTTTATGAACTAATTTACAACAGCAGGTCCCGTTCCTGCGCCCAACAAGAGTAACTGCAAGGGGTTACATTGTTCTGGCACCGCCAACACCCAAGGGTAGAGCTGAGCGAACCTGAACTGTAAAGTTCGGGTCTGTACCGGACTTTAGGGTGTCCGTGCCCCGAACACGGACAATTCAAGTCTGGGTTCAGTTTCGGGGTTCGGGTATTTTTGGCGCCTTTTCTGTAGCTGCTGGGCAGCCAATCAACAAGCTTTTTACTAGTTTTCCCTTAGAAGCCATGCCTACTAATGGCATGGCTGTGATTGGCCAGTGCATTATGTGACCCAGCCTCTATATGAGGCTGGAGTCACGTAGCGCCGCCTGGAAGATCGTCTCAGACTAAAGTAGGGAGAGCTGCATGGCAGTGCTGTGAGGGAAAGATTAGCGTTCTTCATCATCAGCGTTCAACATCATAACCATCTCAGACTGTATTAGGGAAACCTTCATTGCGGTGCTGTGAGGGAGACATTAGCGTTCAGAACCATCTTATAGTGCATTAGGGAGAGGTTCCTGTCTGTGCTCTGAGGGAGAGTTTATCGTTATCAAACCATCTCCTACTGCATTAGGGAGAGGTTCTTGCTGGTGCTCTGAGGGAGAGTTTATCGTTATAAAACCATCTCCTGTGCATCTACAATTTTCTTGTTTAAAAAAAAAAAAAGAATAATAATTTATTATTCTTTTTTTTTAGTATAAATAAAAAGTGCTACATAGTACATTTATGTCCAGAATGAGGAGAGCATCAAATACGGGACATGGTCGTGGTGCTGCTGGTGTTGGTGGTGTTTCTGAAGCTCCTCTTGCAAGGAGAGGACTTGGTCGATCTGTGCCAGCTACATGCACAAGTGAAACACCTTCCTCAGGTAGCCGACAGAACCTCCAATGGTATATGGTAGGCCCGAATGGCGCTCAGTGAATGGTGAGGCCAGAACAAGTACAGGCTATAGTAGATTGGGTGGCTGACAATGCCTCCAGTTCCTTCACATTGTCTCCCACCCGGTCCCTTGATGAAAGCTCAGAGTTGGCACCTGAACCCATGGCCATCTGTCTTTCACCTCAGCCCCTTGTAAATCAGCCAAGCAGTCTGAGCCCCAAGTCATGCAGCAGTCTCTTATGCTGTTTAATGACTCTGCTGGTGTGCTTTCCGTGGGCCATCCACATAGCCCTGTGCCAGAAGTGGAAGACATTGAGTGCACCGATGCCCAACCACTTCTGTTTCAGGATGAGGACATGAAAACACCAGCGCAGCACGTCTCTGATGATGACGAAACAGGTGCCAACTGCTGTGGCTTTCTATAGTGTGCAGACTGACAAGGAGGGCAGTGGTGAAGGGTGGGTGGAAGATGATGTGAAGGATGATGAGGCTCCAAGACCCCACATGGAATGAAGGTCATGCCAGTGACGTGTGCAGTTTGGAGGAAGAGGTGGTGGTCGCACAGAGGCACCAGCACAGTAAAAGAGGAAGCAGGTTGCAAAAGCGGAGCGAGCGTCCCCTAAACAGTATGCCTGGTACTACCCATCGCACCCAAGGACCTAGCACACCAAAGGCAGTTCAAAGGAGTTCCCCGGCGTGGCAGTTCTTCAGACAATGTGCTGATGACAAGACACGAGTGGTTTGCAAGCTGTGCAATCAGAGCCTGAAGCGAGGCATAAATGTTCTAAACCTGAGCACAACCTGCATGACCAGGCATCTACATGCAAAGCACGAGCTGCAGTGGAATAAGCACCTCAAAATCCAAGAAAAGCCTCGGCCTCCTCCTGCTTCCTCTTCTGCTGCTGCCTCAGCCTCTTCCTCCACCTCTACAGTGCCAGTGTCACCTGCCACCCAGCAAACAGACAATGTGACAGCAACGCCACCATGTCCGCCACCGTCCCCAAGCATTTCCACACGGTCCCATGGAAGCTTACAGCTCTCCATCTCCCAAACACTGGAGAGAAAGAGGAAGTACCCCTCTACCCACCCGCGAACCTTGGCCCTGAATGCCAGCATTTCAAAATTACTGGCCTTTGAAATGCTGTCATTCCGTCTGGTGGACACAGGCTGATGGCGGTGTCTGTCCCAAAGTACGTGGTTCCCAGCCGCCACTACTTTTCCAGGCGAGCCATCCCTTCCCTGCACAAACAAGTCGGGGACAAGATCAAGTGTGCACTGCGCAACGCCATCTGTGGCAAGGTCCACATAACCACTGATACGTGGACCAGTAAGCACGGGCAGGGACGCTATATCTCGCTAACTGAACACTGGGCAAATGTAGTGGCGGGTGGGCCTGAGGCGGATAGCCGTTTGGAGCATGTCCTTCTGCCACCGAGGATTGCAGGGCATTTCTCGTTGCCTCCTGTTGCCTTCTCCTCCTCTAACACCTCCTCATCCGGTCAGCGTAACACCTTCACCACCAACTTCAGTACATCCAGGGGCAAACGACAGCAGGCTGTTTTAAAACTGATATGTTTGGGGGATAAACCCCACACTGCGCAGGAGCTCTGGACGGGCATTGAACAACAGACCGATGAGTGGTTGTTGCCACTGAGCCTCAAGCCCGGCCTGGTGGTGTGCGATAATGGGCAAAATCTCATAGCAGCTCTGGGCCTAGCTGGTTTGATGCACATCCCTTGCCTGGCGCATGTGCTGAATTTGGTGGTGCAGAAATTTCTAAAAAACTACCCAGATATGTCAGAGCTGCTGCAGAAAGTGTGGTCCGTCTGTGCGCGCTTTTGGCGTTCTCACCTTGCTGCCGCTCGCCTGTCTGCGCTGCAGCAGAACTTTGGCCTCCATGCGAGACCTGTGTACAATATTGCGGTGTTTTGAGTACTCCACCAACATGGCCAGTGCTGATGACGCTGTTCTCAGCACTACTAGCCCACTTCTATGTCTCCTTGAAAAAACACTTTGGACGATGATGGAAGAGGATGTGGCACAGGAGGAAGAGGAGGAGGATGAAGAGGGGTCATTTTCACGGTTATCAGGCCAGTCATTCACAAGTGGCTCGGAGGGTGGGTTCCTGCACCAGCATAGGCCAGGTAAAAAAATTTCAAGCCAGGGCACAGTTCTGGAGGATGAGGAGGACGAGGATCAAGAGGAGGAGGAGGAACCGGGTTCACAGCAGGGTGGCACCCAGTGCAGCTCCTGGGCATCACTGGAGCGTGGCTGGGGGGATACGGAGGACACAGAAGATACACCTCCCACAGAGGACAGCCTTTCTTTGCCTCTGGGCAGCCTGACACACATGAGCGACTACATGCTGCAGTGCCTGCTCAACGACAGCCGAGTTGCCCACATTTTAACTTGTGATGATTACTGGGTGGCCACCCTGCTGGATCCCCGGTACAAGGACAATGTGCCCTCCTTAATTCCCTCACTGGAGCGTGATCGGAAGATTCGTGACTACAAGCGCACGCTGGTAGAGGTGCTGCCGAGGGCATTCCCAAATGACACCGGGGGCTCAGTGGAAGCACAAGGTGAAGGCAGAGGAGGAGGAGGAAGAGGTAGCCAATGCAGCTGTGGCACTGCCAGCACCTCAGAAGGCAAGGTTAGCATGGCCGAAATGTGGAAAAGCTTTGTCAGCAGCACGCCACAACAAACAGCACCACCAGCTGATAGGCAACGTGTTAGCAGGAGGCAGCATTTCAGCAACATGGTGGAACAGTATGAGTGCATACGCCTACTTGTACTGACTGATGGGTCTGCCCCATTCAACTTCTGGGTCTCCAAATTGGCCACATGGCCTGAGTTTGCCCTTTATGCCTTGGAGGTGCTGGCCTGCCCTGCAGCCAGTGTATTGTCTGAATGTGTGTTTAGCACAGCAGGGGGCGTTATCACAGACAAAGGCAGCCGCCTGTCCACAGCCAACGTGGATAAGCTAACGTTTATTAAAATGAACCAGGCATGGATCCCACAAGACTTGTCTGTACCTTCTGCAGAATAGACATTTAGACCGGCCTCACACAGCCATTGGTATACTTTTTTTTTCTTTTTGAATAGGTCTCAATAAGTTTGGGGACTACCCCAATTATAAAAAAAAACAAACAAACAAAAAACATTGTTGGCTACCTCCTCCTCCTCCACCACCGCCACTTCCACCTACACTGCCACGGTCACGGCTTAGTCAATCTCTAGGCTCCTACTCCACATCCACCTCCTCCTCCCATTTTTTTTTTATGTTATTTTAAGTTATTTCCCTATCCACATTTGTTTGCAGGACATTTGTCCTACTCTTACCCCCATTTTTCTAGCTTTTGCAGCCTTCTAGCCCTTTCCAGGACTTTTTTACAGGCATTTTTGTGGCCAAAAGTTCGGGTCACCACTGACTTCAATGGGGTTCGGGGTCAAGTTCGGTGCCGAACCCAAACTTTTTCATGAAGTTCGGCCGAACTCGATGAACCCGAACATCCAGCGGTCCTCTCAACTCTACCCAAGGCCCAATTTTTCAGCACCTGTTTGACTGGGGCATGTCATCACAATTTTTAAACTAATTTACAACAGCGGGGCCCATTCCTGCGCCCAACAAGACTAACTGCAAGGGGTTACAGTGTTCTGGCACTGCCAACACCCAAGGCCCAATTTTTTGGCACCTGTTTGACTGGAGCATGTCATCACAATTTAAAAAAAAAATTGCGTAGGGTTCCCCCACAAAGTCCATAACAGACCCTTCAGGTCTGGTATCTATTTTAAAGGGAACCCTGCACAAAATTTAAAAAATTGCGTAGGGGTCCCCTTCCAAAGTCCGTATCAGGCCCTTCAGGTCTGGTATGGATTTTAAGGGGAACCCTGCGCCAAAAAAAAAAAAATGACATGAGGGTCAGCCCCCAAAGTCTGTACCAGGCCCTTCAGGTTTGGTATGGATTTTAACCACTTCAGCCCCAGAAGGATTTCCAGCTTTAGGACCGGAGCCCTTTTTGCGATTTGGCGCTGCGTCGCTTTAACTGAAAACTGCGCGGCCGTGCGGCGTTGTACCTAAACGAAATTTGCGTCCTTTTTTTCCCACAAATAGAGCTTTCTTTTGGTGGTATTTGATCACCGCTGCGCCATTTCTGATCGCCGCTATAAACAAAAGAAGAGCGACAATTTTGCAAAAAAACCCAAATTTCTTACTTTTTGCTAAAATACAAATCCAAAAAAAAATATATAAAAACATTTTTTTTCATCGGTTTTGGCCGATTTATATTCTTCCTCATATTTGCGATAAAAAAAATCGCAATCGGCGTTTATTGATTGGTTTGCGCAAAAGTGGTCGTGTTTACGGATGATGAGATCTCATTTTTGGGGTTTTTATTTATTTTTTATTCTTTACTAGTAATGGCGGCGATCTGCGATTTTTAGCGATACTGCGATATTTCAGCGGACATGTTGGAACATTTTGACACTTTTTTGGGACCATTGGCATTTATACAGCGATCAGTGCTATAAAAATGCACTGATTACTGTGTAAATGCCATTGGCAGTGAAGGGGTTAACCTGCAGGGGGCGCTCTAAGGGTTAACTATGTTCCCTGGGCGTGTTCTAACTGTATGGGGACTGTCCTAGCTGGGGAAGGGAAGTGGTCACATCCTCCATGTAGAGGAAGGCTGTGATCACAGCCCTTCCCCCCTCACAGAACGGAGGTCCGTGTTTACTTACACGGACCTCCGTTCTTTCACTCTGGGGGGGGGCATCGTGGGTGGCCGGCGGAGATCGACTCCGCCGCACCCGCTCCCTGGCCCTCCCCGAACACAGTGAGCGCTTGGGCGCGCCTCCGGCGGCACGCGCGCGCGCTCACTAGGCTCGATCCCGCAGCCGCCGTCATATGACGGCGATTTGCGCAATAGAGCCACTCTGTCGCCGTCAATTGCCGATTTAAATGTAAAAAAAAAAAATGATGTGGCCCCCCCCCAAAATCCAAACCAGGCCCTTCAGGGCTGGTATGAATTTTAAGGGGAACCCCACACCAAAATGTAAAAAAATGGCGCAGGGGTTCCCCCAAAATCCAAACCAGACCCTTATCCGAGCACGCAGCCCTGGTATAGCAGGAGGGGGAGGGGATGAGCGAGCCTCCCCCCTCCGAACCATACCAGACCACATGCCCTCAACATGGGGAGGATGCTTTGAGGTCACCCCCAAAGCACATTGTCCCCATGTTGATGGGGAGAAGGGCCTCATCCCCACAGCCCTTGCCAGTTGTTGTGGGGGTCTGCGGGCAGGGGGCTTATCAGAATCTGGAAGCCCCCTTATTAAGGGGGCCCCCAGATCCCGACCCCCCCATGTGAATAGGTATGGGGTACATTGCACCCCTACCCATTCACCAAAAACGGAGTAAAGTGGTACAAAAACAAGAGGCAGTTTTTGGCAAGTCCTTTATTGTGCAAAATAGCTCTTCTTCTTTCTAATTTCTTCCTCCATCTTCTCCTGCCCCGGTCCTTCTTCTGGTCCTCGGCTTCTTCTTTCGGTCTTCTTCCTTCCTTTCTTCATCTTCTTCCTTCACCACCCCCACGACCGCTGCTGCAGCCGTGCTGTCCAGAGGCATCTCCCAGAATGGGCGGTCTGCAGTCTGACATTTATTTTATAGGTAAGGGTGGGGCCACCCAGTGATTTAAACGAGTGACCCTGCCCCTTCTGACGTCATTCGTTGTCAGAGGGGGTGGATCACCCATTTACGTCACCGGGTGGCCCCACCCCTTCTTATAAAAGAAATGTCAAACTGAAGACCGCCCATTCTGGGAGACGCCTCTGCACGGCACGGCTGTGGCAGCAGGAGCGGGGGCATTGAAAGAAGAAGGAAGAAGATGAAGATTGAATACGAAGAGCGGAAGGAAGAAGACCAAAAGAAGAAGCAGAAGACCAGAAGAAGGACCGGGGCAGGAGAAGATGGAGGAAGAAAGAAGAGCTATTTTACACAATAAAGGACTTGTCAAAAACTGCCTCTTGTTTTTTGTACCACTTTACTCCATTTGTGGTGAATGGGTAGGGGTATAATGTACCCCATACCTATTCACATGGGGGGGGGGTCGGGATCTGGGGGCCCCCTTATTAAAGGGGGCTTCCAGATTCCGATAGGCCCCCCCACCCGCAGACCCCCACAACCACCGGCAAGGGTTGTGGGGATGAGGCCCTTCTCCCCATCACCATGTTGAGGGCATGTGGCCTGGTATTGTTCGGAGGGGGGTGCTCACTCGTCCCCACCCCCTCCTGTCATGCTAGGGCTGCATGCTCGGATAAGGGTCTGATCTGGATCTTGGGGGGCCCTATGCCATTTTCTTTTAATTTGGCACGGGGTTCACCATAAAATCCATACCAGACCTTAAGGGCCTTGTACGGATCTCCACTTATGTCATCTTTGTGATTGATTGGGCAAGGAGCGGCTCTGTAGGGATCTGACCAAGTTTGAGGAGTTGTGTATTTCTGATCAAAAATGCACACGCTCTTTCAGAAATGTACAGAATTCTCCTATCTCATCCATTCCTTCATTGGCCTTTCTATATCCAAGACTGGGAGCGAGAACTAGTGTCAGTAGTAGGATACCTTTAAGACCCAGCAAAACTCACCTGACACAGTCGTTGCCTGGAAAACAATGGTGACTGGCCAGTTCACCTTTGTATCAGCATACCACCAGTGCTCGTGATAGAGTTGTTACCTTGTGTGCTACTGCTTGACCCAGTTGATATCTTTTTTTTTTTCCAACAAAGCTTTATTGAATATGAAGAGAACAATACAAATATCCGTAGAATAATGTACGTCACAGTGTTGTAACATAACAGGTAGCGAACAAGGGAACATATAATGACCTTATCCAATGCAGTAGAACCCTTCAGTGATGTTTAAGGTGGGTTGTGTGAGTACTTTAATGGGGTTTGTTTTTAGATTTATCGGTTGGGAGGGCAAGCACTAGTGCCGCCGCGTCCAGCGCGGGGCGATGGAGGGGGGGCTAGGGGTGGTGGGCTAATTGGCGGTAAGTTTTAGGTGTAGTAGGTGGGGGGGGTGGGGGTGGGGGGGTGGGTAGGAGACTAGAGCGAACCCTGGTTGTTCGTTAATGAGGTTGTGAAGAGATGGGCGCGTGTGTAAAGACAGGAGATTCGGGGGTGTGTGTGACAAGGGGAGCCTTCGTTTGGGATTACAGGGCCAGACGACTCTGTATTGACTTACAGGTCGGGGGGGTAAGAAGTCGTTGAGTAGAGGAGCTTGGCGTGGGGGTGGGTTCGATTTGGCACTTATGTGGTATTTAAAGACTGTTTGTATGTGTCTGATGATTGAAAGTGTATCCAACAAGCCCATCTTTTTATGTATAGGTGTGGAGAGTTTCGGGTGATTGCAATGAGTTCCTCCATTTCTGCAATTTTATCGATTTGTTTAATCCAGTCTGTCAGGGTAGGAGTTTTAGTGGTACCCCAGAATCTAGGGATACACAATTTGGCAGCATTAACCATAGCCATCGCTAGGGATTTGTGATAGGAGGGGCTCGCATCCTCTTGATGATGAAGAAGGTATTGTCCGGGAGTGAAGTTTAAATTGTGTGTGGTCGTGGTGCGGACCAGGTCGTGTACGTGGTGCCAGAAGGGTTGAATCGTGGGACATTCCCACCATATGTGGAGGAGAGAGCCCTGGGAATGCGAGCATCTCCAGCATTTGTCCGAGATTTTTTTGTTGTATTTGTGCAATATTGTGGGGGTGAGGTACCAGCGCGAAGCTAGTTTGTAATTGTTCTCCTGAATGGAGATGTTCAGGGATCCCTTATGGACGTGCCGAAAAATGGTAGCCCAGTCTTCCTCAGGGATGTTGATTTGGAATGCGCGCACCCAGGCCTCTTGTGCTTTGCTGGAGCACAGCGGGGTGGATTCCCAAAGTATGTTGTGCAGCAGGGAAATAGCGTGTCTTAGTGGTTTTCCCTCCATGCATAGTGAGTTGAATGTAGTGGGATCCTTGGTTAGATTAGTGCGGGGTTTTAGACTGGAAATTAGATGTTGGATTTGTGCATGGCTATATGGGTCTAGGCTTCTTGTCTCCAGGATTGTGTTGATATGGGTGCAGTCCCGTAGGACTCCATTTTCCATGATGTGATGTAGTCGTAGCGCCGTTGGTGGTTGGTGTTTTGAGAGTGGGTGGGGCGACATGCCTGGGGGGAAGATTGGGTTTTGGAGAAGCGGGGTTAGAGGGCCTGGGTTGGCTGAGATCTTGTGCCTCAGGTTTGCCGTGTCAAAGGTGAGAATCGTGGGGCCTATTGTGGGGTGAGAGGTAAGTTCAGGGGGTCGGTGGCTTTTCTTTAGCCACGGGGTTTGGGAAGCGGGAGTTGTGGAGAAAGAGTGTTCCAGAGCTATCCAATCTTTGGTTTGGTAGTGCAAGTGCCAATCGAGTATCCTTTGTAGGTGGCATGCAAGGTAGTATATGTGTATGTCAGGGAGGCCGATCCCTCCTTTAGCTTTAGGTTTGGAAAGTTGTGGAAAGCTTACCCTAGGGGTTTTGTGGTTCCAAATGAAGTTTCAGAACATTTTTTTAATCGAGTCGAAGAGGGTCTTGGGCAAAGAGATTGGTATTGTCTGTAGAAGATAGAGGAGGTGTGGTAAGACATTCATCTTAATGATGGCGGCCCTACCAAACCAGGAGAAGTTGGCTTTGTCCCAGCGTTTCAGGTCAGTGACGATGGCTTTGACTGCTGGAGGGAAGTTAAAGTTGTATAGGTTAGAGAGCTGTTTTGGGATTTGGATTCCTAGATATGTAATCGCATTTTCGTTCCACTTAAAGGCGAAATTGCGCTTGCATTGTGTGAGTAGATCGTCCGGGAGTGATATGTTTAGCGCTTGGGATTTGTCGTAGTTGATTTTGAAGTGTGAGATGTAATGGTAGAGGTCAAGGTCCGATAAAAGGTTAGGTATGGAGATGACAGGTTGGGTGAGGAATAAAAGGATATCATCGGCATATGCCGCTATTTTGTAGTGTTTGCCTTTGGTGGCTATTCCGTGTATGCTTGCGTTGGCTCTGACCATGTTTAGGAAGGGTTCTAGGGTGAGGACAAAGAGTAGGGGGGAGAGGGGGCAGCCTTGTCGGGTGCCGTTGTAGATGGGGAAGGCACTCGACAGGGTGCCGTTAGCGCGGACTTGAGCCTTGGGGTTGGAATAGAGTGCCATGATGCTATTGAGCAATCTTGGTCCCAGGCCCATCTTATCTAGAACCATATATAGGTAGTCCCAGGCCACCCTGTCGAACGCCTTCTCAGCATCTAAGGATAGAAAAAAACCTGGAGTTTTGGATTTGGTGAGCCAGTGGTGTAAGTTGATTGCCTTTAAGGTATTATCTCTGGCTTCTCTTCCAGGGATAAACCCCTCTTGGTCCTTGGCTATGGTAGTATTGAGAATGGGAAGGAGGCGATTCGAGAGTATTTTGGCGTATAGCTTTATGTCTGTGTTTAGGGATTAGGCAGATGTGGGCGTTTAGTAAGTTTTGGGGGGAAATGTCAGGCGTAGCGAGGTGGTTGAAGGTTTTAAGGAATGGGGCTGTTGGGGGGTCCTGAAAAGTTTTGTAATAAGAAAGGCAAAGCCCGTCAGGGCCTGGACTCTTGCCATGTTTCATTTGTTTTAGGGCTAGGAGAAGTTCGGTTTTCGTAATGGGTTTGTCTAGCTCTTCCTTTTGTACTGAGGAGATGGGCGTTGGGCCGTGTTGTGCTAAGAATTCCTGGATTATCTCACTTCTAGGCTTGGGGTTTCCTTTTGGTTTTGGGGCTTGGGGGAGGTTATAGAGGCTCGCATAATAGGAAGCGAATTGTTTCGCAATGTCCGCGTTCCTGGACAATAGGTTGTCTTGGCTATCCCGAATGGCCCTTATTGAGGTTGAGGCTTTTTTGGCTTGCAGGGCACGGGCGAGGAGTTTGCCACTCTTGTTCCCATGTTCGTAAAAAAGTTTGTGTGAGAGGGTATATCGTTTTTGTATGTGTTTGTGCATCATGTCTCGTAGTTCCCCTCTTGCCTCTTCAAGTCTTTCTAGGGTTTGTTTAGCTAACGATGCTTTGTGTGTGGCCTCCAGAGTTCGTATTCTGGTGAGGATTTCTTCTGTTGTCTTATTGCGGTGTTTCCGCCTTGCGGCCGCTTTTTGGATGAGTAGACCCCTCAATACACATTTATGTGCCTCCCATTGGGATATGAGTGACACTTCAGTGCTGTCATTGGTGCGGAAGTAGTATTGCAGTTGTGTCGTGATATCAGATAAAATGGCTTGGTCTGACAGTAGAGAGGGGTCTAGTCTCCAAATGTATTGAGATTTAGTCTGTTCTGGGAAGGCTAGGGTTGCCGTGACTGGGTTGTGGTCCGAGAGGAATTGTGGCTCAATTTGGGCTTTGGTGAGAAGGGAGAGGTCCTTTTGCGATATGAATATGTAATCGAGTCTGGAGTATCTATTGTGTGGGGTGGAGTAGAAAGTATAGTCTCTTGTGTGGGGGTGGAGGGTTCTCCAGGTGTCATGGAGTGTGTTTAGTTGTGATTTAATGCGTTTGAGGGCTTTGTAGGTGAGTGAGGATGTACCCGATGAGGTGTCTTCTAGGGGGTTCAGGGTGACATTGAGATCTCCTCCCATTAATAGAATGCCTGACTGAAAATAGGAGAGTTGGAGCGTTATGTCGTTAAAGAAGCTATTTTGGCCGACGTTGGGGCTATATACGTTCGCGATGGTTATAGGCCTATTCCATAACTTGCCCTTGATGAAGCAATAACGTCCGTTAACGTCTAGGAGGGTGTCTGAGATCTCAAGCGGAAGATGTTTTGCTATGAGGATGGAGGTCCCTTTGGTTTTGGCTAAGGGGTTAGAGGCGTGAAAAGAAATAGGATAATCCTTGTTCTTCAGTTTCGGTATGTGATGTGTCTTGAAGTGTGTTTCTTACAGTAAGGCGATATCCGCCTTAGCCTTTTTCAGGTATAATAGAAGTTGGGATCTCTTCTCAGGGGTGTTAAGACCCTTAACATTCAGTGAGAGGATTTTTAGAGTTGCCTCCGGGGGGCAAGCGTTAGGGCGTTGCATGTTTGGTATTCTGTGGGGGCGTTTAGAAGTCAAGGGGTGTCTCTACCAGGGAGGGAAATTTAGGTGTGCGGGTTGGTTAGAAGAGGAGGGGGAGGTTATGTGCTTGCGCTGTTTAGGGTGTCTTGAGTTTTGATCGCGGATGATGTGGATGAAGGTATCTGTAAGGCGGCGGTGAAGCTAGACCAGCTAGTTCGCCGTGTGTACAGGTGTCGCCTGTGTGTCAACGCAGTTCTATGAAACTGCGCTGTTGTAGGGGTGTGAAATGGACAGTTTCAGAAGCGATTGGAAGGCAGGCACGGGAGGCGGTTGGAGAGAATGTGGTATGTATGAGGTGTGGAGGGCCGTCACTCTGTCCGTCCTAGTGAAATTGCTAATGGCGTGGGAGTAGGGCCATGAGAGGGTGTTCTTTGGGTTGAGTTATGCAAGTCATTGATCTGCGGGTTGCAAATGGTGGTTTAGGTCGGTGTGGATGTGGGGAATAGCCGAAGTGTAAAGGCGGTGAGAGGGTCCCCCTGGGAGCGGACACTGGGGTTCCGCTTGCGAGGCGGGATTTTTGTTGAGTGCAGACGGGAGGGGGACGATTTGTTTAGTATCGGGGTGTCTGGCTCTAGTCTGAGGTGTCAACGCGTGTGGGGGTGTGGGACTAGCATATACATTGCAATGCGGGGGTGTATGTGCAGCAAAGTGTAGTATGCCTGGGGCGTGTAAGGAATTATCACTGGCGGACGTGTGTGGGCTGAAGGGGGGGATCACTTGTCTAACTATGGTGGAGATTGTTGACCTCGCGTGGACAGAACATAGGAAGGGTAGTTGTATCGGCTTTAAGATAAGGTGAATGTAGGTATAATTATAGTAATATTATTAATATTATTAGGGGGTTCAGCAGATGATTTACCGGGGGTGTCTAAGAAAGGCAGATATCAAACCAATGTAGCATTTAAACAAACAAACAGAGTAACCAGATGGGGTGACTGGCCTTCTCCACTGGAGGTCCTGTTGGGACATGGTGAAATGGTTATGGGAATAGATCAGTTAGGAGAAGAGGAGTCTAGACTTTTAGCGTGGGTAGGTTTTCGTCCCATTATGAGGCTAGGTTCCCAGTGGAGGAGGCAGGACCCTGTTATCTAACACATAATAAACCTAAGGATTTAACGAAGATCACATATGCGGTAACAGGCATTGAGTTTCAAAATGTGAGAGAGTGCAGTTTAAACAGAAACTACGAATAATAACTGGAATGTTCCACAGGTGTGGGAGTGAAGGGAGGGGGGGGCGAGTGGGCCCCACCCCCCCCTTCCCCACTGTTCCAATAAACAAGTCTCTGACCCAAGTTGTGAGTACTGGATACTGGTGGTGCCCTTCGGGTCTGGAAGTGGATTGTGGCACATCGGGCAGGTATAGTTCCGACCAACCCCGACAGAAGCAATAGTATGGCCGAGTCTCTGTCTCAACACATTTGCTGGATCAGCGCTAGTGGGGTGGTGTGGTTGGGCAGGTGTTGGTATTGGAGTAAAGGGGAGAGGTAGTTGGTCAA
>BLSH010197830.1:0-27582 GCA_018402905.1 Glandirana rugosa
CGAACCCGAACGATTTTTGAAATGTCCGGGTCCGGGTCCGTGCCACGGACACCCAAAAGTTCGGTACGGACCCGAACGTTACAGTCCGGGTTCGCTCAACACTAATCAGCAGGCTTCATCTTACCTCTACTGGCTCCTGGTGTTTTACTTCATGCAGACACTTCATCCTCTTAGGCCAAACACTGTCAGGGAGTGTGTGCAAGGCAGACAGGAGGAGAGGATGGGAGGAGGAGCAGACACCCTCTATCTCTCCCTTTTGTGGGGAAGGGAAGGAACGTCAGCAGAGCAGCAGCTGTATCTGTCTGTGATCCGGAGCGGTCAGTTAGCTTGCGTCCCCTGCTGAATTAGTCCTAATCACAGATTTGAATCAAAGCCAAATGTATAGCTTACAGAACAGCAAGGACTTGACACTGTGTTGCTGCCATCAGTGTTAAAAGAACTAAAGTTTTGCTCATACATTGGTAAATTTTCACAGTTAAAAAAAAAAAGTTTTTCTTCTGTGTTGGCCAAAAGCAAAAAAATATTGGTTGTTGAGACATGGAGATCATTGCATTCTGAGTCTTATAGAATTGACAGTGTCCAAAACCCTTTTGAGTTTTCCGCTTGGATTAAGGGTTGTTATTAGAAACTGGCCATTAACAACCCATAATGAAGGCTGAAAATACAAAAAAGTAGCAAAACGACCCCAATTCATAAGTTAATAAAAGCACCATCATTGCCTGGTCTCCTGAGCAACTTTCTCCCTCCTCTGCTTTAATGTTGTATATGTGATACTTTTGGCCTTCTTTACAAGCTGCTCACTTGGCTTCCATTCATGGCAAGAAACTTTTGAAAACAAATTAATTTTTGAAGACAAAATTGCAACCAACGTGTTTCTGATCCCAGTAAAATCAGAGTACACGCTGGTGGATGAACAAGCCTCCTTGGTGTCTTTGCCAAGCTGATTTCGTAATTCTGTTTGTACTTTTCTCACCATGTTAAATGTAGTTTCACAGTAGGCGTTGCTATGTGGAATGAGCAGGATGTATAAGCCTTCAGAGAAGAGGGAATTTTTTACATCCTGAGGAAGTCCAACGTAGGGTAGCAATATTCTGCCAGATATAATCAATTCTATCACCAGCTGTGTCTTCATCAATTCCAATTTCTGTGTTTTGAATTCATATTCAGATTGCAATGAATCCATTTCTTCTGAAGAAAAGATGCTTGGAAATTTCTCAAGTAGATCAGCTACTTCTCGAAATCCAACAACCGATCTGTTTTTTGGATAAAGATATCTGGCAGCTTTTATAACTTGGTTGTCCATAGGGAATTTAAGATGCATATAGTTGAGTGCAGCGCAGTAGAATGATCGTACATCAGCAAAAAATGTGTTAATGCTGATCTGGCTCAGGTCATCATCATGTGCTCGTAGAGCTTGTCTGCCAGAAAAAATAATGAAAAGACTTCTATTATCTCGTTGGATTGCTTCATTACAGAAGTCAATCTCGAGCAGCTCACTTTCATCCTTGTTTGCCAAAATGTCCAATCGTACAAGCTTGACAAGGAAATGCTTGTACAGCTTTATAATTTCCTCATGTAAAACATGAATTTTTGGTTCCTTTGATTGCAGTAGTATGTTGAAGCTGTCAACACCATTTAACACTGCATGGATAAAATAGAGGTAGATCATTGTGATTCTGTTTTCAAACTTTGCAACCAAACGTTTTTCTCTTTCACTTCCTTTCTTCCTACCTTCATCATCATCATCTTGAAAATATGTTAGAAAATACCCTTTTAATGCTTCCCATTTTCCAAGAATTCTTTCCACACATTTCATTTGGCTAAGACAACGGGTTGAGCTGTGCTTTAGAACTTTCCTGAGGTCAGTACCACAGAAGACCATAAAGTCTCGCAAATCCTGTTTTCGGCCACAAGCTTTCTCAAAGTGATAATAAGTGGCAAATATAAGTTCTTCCACATTCACAGACAAAACCTTTACTGATCGTTGACTTAGTAAATGTGCGAGATGACACGGACAACCAACATCAAATACTGAAGGTTGTTGCGATTTTACTCCGCTAAGCACACTATTATGCCTTCCTATCATGACACTTGCATTGTCACTGCTGTACGCTACACATTTTTTCCAATGAAGGCCTTTCTCATTAATCACCTCATTGATAGCATTGAATATATTTTCACCTGTTGCCTTGTTACAGGGGAACATATCTAGCAATGATGTAACAATGTTCATGGAGTTCTTTTCATGATGAGTGACAAGAATTGGAAACATTTTATCCACTGTGTCACTACTTCCGTCAGTAGCAAGAGCAAACCAGCCATCTTCTGTATTCGACAATGCATCTGCAACAATTTTATGTGCTTCTGGTGCTATAACACCATTGCACAGATGGGTGGTCTTGGTTCTACCACATGAAAATCTAGCAGTGACCTCTCCTGGGAACATTTTCTTGAAAAGTTTAGTTGCATGCAACGCTGTATCTTGGCCTAGGCCAACGAGGCCCAGGCCTAGGGCGGCACTTTGCAGGGGGGCAGCACGAAAAAAGTCCCCACCGGCTTACACCTTTAGTTCTGCCAGTATGATAATACAGACAGGGCCGCCATCAGAGGGGGGGCAACTCATACATATGTGGGGATCCAGGCATCCCAAAGGGCCCAGGCAGCAGACCCCAACCAATGAGTTGTTGTGCGGGCAGCCGGCATTCCGCAACTGTGGGGGCACGAGTTAAGTCAGGCCTAGGGCAGCACAAAACCTAAATACACCACTGGTTGCATGGTCACTTGTTAGAAAGGAGATGTTGTGCTCAATTAGGAAGGTAGTCCACAGCAGTTCAGCTTGTTTGACTTGATCATCTAGTGGTGTGGTCCCTGATGTACTGGCCCATGTGCTTATTCTATTACCCATCACTTTTTCTTCTAATGCAGCGTTTTCTGTATGTATCTGTGTCTTGCTATGGATTTTGATATCATTTGCTCCACCGTGGCCAATGCTAGAATCCCTTCGACAAACACTACAAAAGTCATAGTCCTAGCCTAGAGCACTTTTTCTCAGAAAGGCATATTTTGTCAGCCATTCAAAATTAAAGCTGCACAGCCTTTTTTTTTGGTTATTTTGGATTGTGATAAAGCCTGAGAACCTTTGCGTTTCTCTTCTTCCACAGCCGGTGCACTCTCACAAATTTCTAAAGACATCAGCTCCTCCTCTGTGCTTTCTTGTTCAGGAAATATCTGAATGTCAAGAGCCAGTTCAGAAGTTGATTTTTCAATATCAGGACAACTTTGTTTCTCCATTGTCATCATTTGTGGTGATACTTAATCTTGCAAAACATTTCCGTTGTCACTCTCACTGTTTTCAGAACTTATTGTAATGTGCACATCGACTAAGTTACTGACACTGCCAGATCCATCACAGGATTGTGATTTTTCAGGACAATCATCGCTTTCAGAATCCACACAATACACTACGATGGGGTCTACAGGTTCTACTGCAGGGTGACTGCTTGAAATTTGATGTTCAAAAAAAGGATGCATTGCTCTGCTAATTGGACCACTAGAAGTTGCTGCTTGAATGTTTTGCAGCGAAATAAGTCTATTATCCTGTTCGGATACATCTGTGTCTTTCCTGCCTACAGCTTTTTATTTTTGAAGAGGTTGAATGTCTTTTTTTGTGTCCAACTCATTTTCACAGATTGAGTATCTTACTGTATTTAACCCCCTTCCCGCTGGTAGGACGTCCATAGACGTCCTAGACTTTGAGGGGGGATATCTGAATGGTGCCAGCAGCTAGAGGCACCATTCAAATATCATTTTTTCCAGCTGGCGATTCTGCACACCATAAGAATGATCATAGTGGCAGTTCAGCCGCTTGATCGTTCTTGTAGGCAGTGGGAGGGGACTCCCCCCCCCCCTCCCGCCGCCATTCAGTGCTTCTCCCGTGCCGCCCGTACGATCGGTGGCAGGGAGAAGAGATCCGTCGCCGCTGGAGTGAGTGTCCTCAGGGAGATGACTGATGACCATCTGGTCACCAGACCATCTGGTCACCAGTCATCTCTATGACTCTCGGAGGCCCGGGCGCGATGTTATGACCTCACATCCGGGCCGGCTTTAGTAAACAAAGCCGTGATCACGGCTGGAAAGGCTGGAATGGGAATTTTTTTTCTGATCTCAGTCTTTCCAGCCTGCAGGAGAGATGTGAGGTCTTATTGACCCCACATCTCTCCATAAAGAGTACCTGTCATGCACCATTCCTATTACAAGGGATGTTTACATTCCTTGTAATAGGAATAAAAGTGATCAAAAAAAAAAAAAAATTAAAGACACAGTGTAAAAATAAAAAAAGAAAAGTAAAATAAATAATAATAACAAAAAAAAAAATTAAAGTCCCCCGTCCCCTCGCACGCAGAAGCGCCCGTCCCCTCGCATACGTAAGCCCCGCCCACATATGTAACCGATGTTCAAACCACACATGTGAGGTATCACCGCGTGCGTTAGAGTGAGAGCAATAATTCTAGCTCTAGACCTCCTCTGTAACCCTAAACATGTAACCTGTAAAAAAATTTAAAGCGTCGCCTATGGAGATTTTTAAGTACCAAAGTTTGGCGCAATTCCACGAGTGTTCACAATATTAAAGCATGACATGTTGGGTATTAATTTACTCGGCGTAACATCCTCTTTTACAACATACAAAAAAATTGGGCTAACTTTACTGTTTTGTAGTTTTTAATTCACTAAACTGTTTCTTTTCCAAAAAAAACGCATTTGAAAAATTCCTGCGCAAATATCGTGTGATATAAAAAGTTGCAATGATTGCCATTTTATTCCCTAGAGTCCCTGCTAAAAAAACATATATAATGTTTGGGGGTTCTGAGTATTTTTCTAGCAAAAAAAATGATGATTTTTACATGTAGGAGAGGAGTGTCAGAAATGGCCCGGTAAGGAAGGGGTTAAAGAAGGACAAAATAAAGCTATTAGATTTACCACAGTGGACTGTAGATGAGCAAAACAATTCTTTCAAACGATAACTACATAATGTTATAGCCTTTGTCTCCATTTTAACAGTAAATGTTAAAATAGATTACAGCTCATATGATGCTATTCCTGATATACAGTCACCAGCCACTTTCTTAGTACATATGTGCAATTGGTAACCCAAATTGCTCATCAGCCAATCACATGGCAGCAACTCAATACATTTTACGCATCTAGAAGTGGTGAACTGAGCATCATAACTGGGAAGAAAGGGCAGTTTAGTGAGTTTACAGATGGCTTGGTTAGTGGTGGCAGACGGGCATGTCTCATTATTGTAAGAGCTGCTCAACTACTGAGATATTCACGCACAACCATCTCTCGGGTTTAAAGAGAATGGTGGTAAAAGATACGAAAATGCCTTGTTGATGTCAGAGGAGATTGGGCAGACAGTGTCGCCTTTCTTGGGTAAGTATTCGCCAGCACACCAAGGATCTGCGTCCAAAGGTTCTTTATTAAAAGAAGGATCACATCACAGAGAGTGCAACGTTTCGGAGCCACGCAAGACCCCTTTGCCAGACATGTAATGTCATCACATCTCTGTGATGTGATCCTTCTTTAAATAAAGAACCTTTGGACGCTGATCCCTGGGGTGCTGGCGAATACTTACAAATGATTGACGCTTCCTGTATCCAGCTGGTGATCGCTGCAGCACCAACTTCTACACAGGCCTTACTCTCAGAAAGGTGTACATTAGGAAAATTGACAAGAGTGTTGCCTTTCTATCATCCATCAGCAACCAAACTCATATAACCCCTTGTTCCAACCAAGGTATGCAAAATACCATCTCTGAATGCACAACACATCCAACTTGAGGCAGATGGGCTACAGCCGCAGAAGACCACACGGGGTGCCACTATTGACAGGGAA
Organism: Glandirana rugosa; assembly: GCA_018402905.1. Taxonomy (NCBI): domain Eukaryota; kingdom Metazoa; phylum Chordata; class Amphibia; order Anura; family Ranidae; genus Glandirana; species Glandirana rugosa. The sequence goes on from BLSH010197830.1 coordinate 5,896, forward strand.
AAAATAGTAAAGCAAGCCTACAGTTCACTCAGGGACACCAAAATGTTACAATAGATTAGAATAACGTTGCCAGTTATGACGTTTCTCGATTTCATCTGCAAGATTCATATGTTAGGGTCAGAGTTTGATATTAACAATATGAAAGCATGGATCCATCCTGCCTTGCATGAACGTTTCAGGATGGTGGTGTAATGGTGAGGGTGATTTTTTTTGTCCACCTTGGTACAAATTGAGCATGGTTTAAATGTTACCGACTACCTCATTATTGTTGCTGACCTTATCCATCCCTTTATGACTACACTGTACCCCCATCTACTTCCAGCAGCATAAAACCTCTACAAAATGCTTCCATCACCGTGTTGAATCTATGGCGGCAAGAATTAAGGCAGTTCTGAAGACAAAATGGGGTCCTACCCGATACTAGCAAGGTGTAATTAATACAAGGGATCAGTGAGGGTATATGTCATCTACCTGTCAAGGTAAGGCAATGGCAGACAAGACTTGCATGTTAAAGAAATACCTAAAAATGAAAGGTATTGAAGATCAATGGGGTGCACATGCAGTGCACTTTTTTGTATAATATACATAACAAGTTCACAGAGATAATTAAGAACACAATTATTAACATCAACACGTTAGGCTACATATCACAGATAACGCTAGTGTTCAAGTGCTATTTTTCAACTTTCAGTTTTGAAATATTAGGAATAATAGAAGAGATACAAATTGGCTGAATACTAAAAGAACAAATCACATTTAAAAAGCTCACCATCACTTATAAATAAAAATAGCATTATTGAGAAACTTCCCAGAGCACGCGTGTGTGCGCCAAATGGGGCCACGCGTAAGGCACCTTGTGTAAAGAAGTCTATAGATGCCTTCCTAGTACAATAGAACCATGACCTAAGCTGGCTTTCAGATACATTGTGGTAGTAAAGTTGTTCCATTACTTCAGAGCAACTACTGACTCAACCAGAATGACATTCAATACATCTAGAAAATAAAGAAGGGCCTAACAAGTTGTTGACCACATTGTTCTGCTTAAACCTGCATTCTGCCCCCCACCGCCAGCAATGAATCAATTGAAAGTCAGCTGCTACAGTATTAATATTCCGAGACTGATTCTATAATTCAGCCATGTCGGCACCCCATCTGATAGGTCCATTGGCTCTTAAGTGCTGACGGAGTGCCATTGCCAGCAAGGGAAAACAGCAGTGAAGCCGTGCAGCTTCACAGCTGGTTTCCTTAATGGGCACATGTGGGAAGGAGGAGGGGGTTGACCTTCCCAATAAACTCGCTGTAGCAATATTTTGACAAAATCACCCGGAAGTGGGGAAGGGTAGCTTTCAAAAACAAGATGTGGGGGAGTCAAATTGGGTGAAACTCCTTTTTAACAATTTTTAAGTAAAAAAAAATACTCACAGAGGCGTTTTAAAAGATGGTCAGAGACTGCTGGCACTGTACATGAGGATCCAGAAGCACATACCTCAAGTTGGGCAAAAACAAACTCACAGCAACACTGTAGTTCTCTATCGTGTGGGACAATAGCACCGTATAATCTTTGGATTCGTATGAGCCTAAGGGGAAGCAAGGATCAAATAAGACATTACACATCCACAAGTGATGGATAAACCTCTGTGATAGAGGCTGAGAGACTGCTAGCACTGTACGAGGATCTAGAAGCACATAACTTAAGTTAAGAAAACAGAAGCTCACAGCAACACCGTAGTTCTCTATCTCATGGCACAATGGCACCGTATAATCTTTGGATTCGTATGAGCCTAAATGGGGAAGCAAGGATCAAATTAGACATTACACATCTACAAGTGATGGATAGACCATAGAGGTTGAGAGACTGATAGCACTGTACTTGAGGATCTAGAAGCACATACCTTAAGTTGAGAAAACAGAAGCTCACAGCAACACCGTAGTTCTCTATTGCGTGGGACAATGGCACAGTATAATCTTTTGATTCATAGGAGCCTAAGGGGAAGCAAGGATCAACATAAGACATTACACATCTACAAGTGATGGATAGACCTCTGTGATAGAAGGTCAGAGACTGCTGGCATTAAGGGTGAGAGGGTCGGGTGAGAGGGTCAGAGACTGCTGGCATTACATGTGAGAGGGTCAGAGACTGCTGGCATTACACGTGAGAGGGTCAGAGACTGCTGGCATTAAGGGTGAGAGGGTCAGAGACTGCTGGCACTGTACATGATGATCTAGAAACACATACCTTATGTTGTGCAACAGAAGAAGCTCACAGCAATTCTCTATGCGTCGGACAATGGCACCGTATAATCTTTAAATTCGTACGAGCCTAAAAGGGGTAGCAAGGGTCAAATTAGACATTGCACATCTACAAGTGATGGATAGACCATAGAAGCTCACAGCAACACCGTAGTTCTCCATTGCGTGGGACAATGGCACCGTATAATCTTTTGATTCATAGGAGCCTAAGGGGAAGCAAGGATCAACATAAGACATTACACATCTACAAGTGATGGATAGACCTCTGTGATAGAAGGTCAGAGACTGCTGACATTAAGGGTGAGAGGGTCGGGTGAGAGGGTCAGAGACTGCTGGCATTACACGTGAGCGGGTCAGAGGCTGGTGGCATTAAGGGTGAGAGGGTCAGAGACTGCTGGCACTGTACATGATGATCTAGAAGCACATACCTTATGTTGTGCAACAGAAGAAGCTCACAGCAATTCTCTATGCATCGGACAATGGCACCGTATAAACTTTGGATTCGTACGAGCCTAAAAGGGGAAGCAAGGATCAAATTAGACATTACACATCTACAAGTGATGGATGGACCATAGAGGTTGAGAGACTGATAGCACTGTACATGAGGATCTAGAAGCACATACCTTAAGTTGAGAAAATAGAAGCTCACAGCAACACCATAGTTCTCTATCGCGTGGGACAATGGCACCGTATAATCTTTTGATTCATAGGAGCCTAAGGGGAAGCAAGGATCAACATAAGACATTACACATCCACAAGTGATGGATAGACCTCCTCTGTGATAGAGGCTGAGAGACTGCAGGCACTGTACATGAGGATCCAGAAGCACATACCTTAAGTTGGGCAAACACAAGCTCACAGCAACACCGTAGTTCTCTATCTCGTGGGACAATGGCACCGTATAATCTTTGGATTCGTACAAGCCTAAGGGGAAGCAAGGATCAAAGAAGATATTACACATCTACAAGTGATAGATACACCGCTGTGATAGAAGGTCAGAGACTGCCGGCACTAAGGTTGAGAGGGTCGGGTGAGAGGGTCAGAGACTGCTGGCATAACGGGTATGAGGGTCAGAGACTGGTGGCATTAAGGGTGAGAGGGTCAGAGACTGCTGGCACTGTACATGATGATTTAGAAACACATACCTTAAGTTGTGCAACAGAAGAAGCTTGCAGCAATTCTCTATGCGTCGGACAATAGCACCATATAGTCTTTTGCTTTGTGAGACCTGAAGGCAAGCAAGGATCAAATGAAACATTGATACACCGCTGTGAGTGAAGGACAGACTGCTGGCATTAGACATGAGAGGGTCACTGCTTGCATTAGAGGATCCAGAACCACATACCTTAATTTGGCCAAATTGAAGCTGCCTGGCTGCCCCACTGCCCCCCCCCCCCCCGCCATATGGACCACACGCCACAGCTTCACATCAATCACCTCTTCCCTCCCCTCGAAAAAAAAATAAAATAGTCATGTGTCCGCACAGACTGACACTTACTCTCGCCCACAAAAAACACAAAACACAGGCTCCACCACCATTAGCCAGTTGTCCCCACAGACCAGGCCACCCACCACAACAAAATGGAGATTGGTCTTTTGATGGACATATGTCCTTTCTCAGCCATTTCTTCTCAGACCACCCCCCCAAAAAAAAACCCTTCCAAAAATTAAAAAAAGGCACCTCCCATCAGCCAGTTGTCCCCATGCTGTACACCCACTGCCACTTCCTGTCAACCCCCCTACCAATGGGAAAAAAAAACACACATACACAGTCCCATAGGCGACTTCCTAAACCGCCCCCCACCATTCATAATGAACCGAGATTTTTTTTTTTTTTGAAATCCACAAAAAATATACAGGGTCTCTGTCACACATGATCAGTTATCTCCCCCCCCCCACAAAAAAAAAAATGGGTAGGTCCACCACCATCAGCCGTGTGATGTCACATATTAAGGTAGCTAAGTTTCCCCCCTTCCAAAAAAGCCCATAGGTGTCCCCAGCATGTCTGCCGGTCCCCTGCCACATCCTGAGAGAGTCCCCCCAATAAAAGCCTGCAGCAGTGCTGCCTGCCTCCCGAGAACACAGACACAATTATTTACCGGTTTAAATTGGCCCTCCTGCAGCAGGCTGCAACCCAGTGTGTCTCTCGGGGCAGTCGTCTCTCTCGTCTCGTTCTCGCCTCCAGTCCAGGATGAATGCGATGGCCTTCTCAGCAGGACTCGGTCCCCGGTCTGGAGCTCCTCCGTCACCGTGGTGGGCGGCTCATCTCTCCCAGTGTCGACTGTGACCACAGAAGAAGATGGTCCCAATGAATGCTAGAGCAGTAGAGTCAACCACAGGCACCTCAGGCAGCTGTTCGCGGCTCCCACCAGGCCGCACAGTGACAGGCAGCCCTCCTCTGCCCAGCAGCACCTTCCTCTGACCTCCCATGTGCTCCGACTGCACTCAGCGTCTGGGCGGGCTGGCCTAGTAATGTACATAGCCACGCCCCCGCTTGCTAAACTGGCTAAACAGAGACGCTCATGTGATGTCTCTGGGCCATAGAAGAAGGACTGGGGAGGTACTCTGGGGCAGGAGGAAGACTCGGATCATGTTGTAATATCCAACAGTGAGTTACAGAGACTAACATTAACATTTTCAATGCCAAAAAATTGCAGATGGCCGGGACAAACGTAAATTGGTCGGGACAAACGTAAAATATTGGGACTTTGACCGGGACAACGTAAAATCGGGAATTAGGTCCGAAAATCGGGAATGTCCCGGGAAAATCGGGACAGTTGGCAAGTATGCAATGGTTCAAGCATGCCCTTAGGCCTTGTTGACACAGACGTAAAGAACATCCATTAGCTTTGCCAATGCTTTATAAAAAAACCATGAGAATTTTTGTAACATAAAAGCAAAGGATCCTTTACACACATAGGATTCAGATTGAGTTTGCATCACTTTTCTTCTCTAAATGCCAGTTTTTATGTTTGACCGGCATTGGCAAATTCTGAAGCTTTCCAAACACTTGAGTTCAAGTCAATGCCAGTCATGGATGTAGTTATGATCAAAAAAATCAAGTCTAATTAATGCAAACAATTTTAATTTTTTTATCAGAACTATGTTTTTTTTTTTTAACCTCTTGACCTCCAGAAGATTTACTCCCCCTCGTGATCAGGCCATTTTTTGCGGCACTGCGTTACTTTAACTGACAATTACGTGGTCGTGCAACACTGTACCCAAATAAAATGTATGTCCTTTTTTCCCACAAATATGGATTTATTTTGGTGGCATTTAAACAATTCTGCGTTTTTTATTTTTTTGCTCTATATACAAAAAAAAATCAACTCAGTGATACCTCGGTTCACGAACCTAATTCGTTCCACGACTCTGGTTGCGAACCGAATTGGTCACTAACCGAGGTAAATTTTCAAATAGAGTTCAATGCAAATAAGGTTCATCCATTCTGAACTTTTTTTTTTGTTTTTGAACCATAAAAATATGAAACAAGGTACAGTACAGTACGAAGAGAGAGAACACTAACCTTGCTTGAGACGACTTCTGGCATGGAGGAAGGCGGGTGGGAGGCGGTTATTGTTTGGAGGGAGAGTCCCCCTCCATAAGGACATTGGGGAGATCTCCTTCAGGGGTTTCATCTCTTCTTTGTCTCTTAGGCTCAGTTTTGGTGAAAAATTTGTCCAAGGTCACTTGTCTTTTCCTGCGCTGCATAACCCTCCAGAAATGAGAGACCACATTATCGTTCATCAGATTTAACACACAGATCATTATTAGAGTTGAGCGAACCCGAACTGTAAAGTTCGGGTTCGTACCGAACTTTGGGGTGTCCGGGACCCTAACCCGGACTTTTCAAAAAAAGTTTGGGTTCAGGGTTCTGGTATTTTATTCCACGCATTGAATAGCTGCCAAGGGCAGCCAATCAACAAGTGTTTCACTGGTTTGCCCTTAGAAGCCATCACAGCCATGCCTAATGGCATGGCTGTGATTGGCCAGTGCATCATGTGACCCAGCCTCTATATGGGTCTGGAGTCACGTAGTGCTGCATGTCATATGCTCTCAGGCTAGTTTAGGGAGAGGATGCTGCTGGCTCTGTGAGGGACAGATTGCAGATATTATATAACATCTCATCCTGCATTACTGAACGATCTGATTGTGGATTAGGTAGAGATTACTAGTACTGCTGCTTGGAGGGACAGATTGCAGACCTCATCCTGCTGCACAGAATGATCTGACTGGACTAGGTAGAGTCTACTGCTTAGAGGGACAGATTATTGTTCTAAAATCATCTCCAAGTTCTATAGGGAAAGGTTCCAGCTGTTGCTTTAAGGGACAGATTATTGTTCTAAAATCATCTCCAAGTTCTATAGGGTTCCAGCTGTTGCTTAGAGGGACATATTATTGTTCTAAAATCATCTCCAAGTTCTATAGGGAAAGGTTCCAGCTGTTGCTTAGAGGGACCGATTATTGTTCTAAAATCATCTCCAAGTTCTATAGGGAAAGGTTCCAGCTGTTGCTTTAAGGGACAGATTATTGTTTCTTGCACAAAAATAAAAAAAAGGTCTACATTGCTGGTTTAAAAAATATATATATATTCCAAAAACTACATTTGTGGCCAGCGGTGCATTTCTTGCACAAAAATAAAAAAAATGTCTACATTGCTGGTTTAAAAAAAAAAAATATATTCTAAAAATTACATTTGCGGCCAGCGGTGCATTTCTTGCACAAAAATAAAAAAAACAGTGGTGGCTACCTCCTCCTCCTCCACCGCCACTTCCACCACTTCCTCAACCTCCAACTCCACTTCCACCTTCATTTTTTATTTTTTTATGTTATTTTAGCTTAAAAATTATTTTAAGTTATTTCCCTATCCCCATTTCTTTGTAGGGCACTTGTCAGACTCTTACCACCATTTTCCTTCTTTTTGCAGACCTCTAGGACTTGCCAGGACTTTGTTACAGCCATTTTTGTGCCTACAAGTTTGGGTCCCCATTGATTTCAATGGGGTTCGGGGTCGTGGATAAAGTTTGGGTCAAATTCGGTCCCGAACCCGGACTTTTTACCGAAGTTCGGCCGAACCTGCCGAACCCGAACTTCCAGGTGTTCAATCAACTCTATCCATTATAATTATGTTGGGGTGGTGCTTCTCAAAAAATCATGGCACTCATTCCATTTTTCCATAATGGATTTTATGGCATCACTGCCAACCTCCTCCCTGTCTTCCTCTTCCTCAGTGGAATGCTCCTCAATAAGCACCTTCTTCTGTTCACTGTGAAGTTCAAAAAGTTCTTCCGTGGTCAGATCCCCCTTATGTTCCTCAACAAGCTCCTCTACATCTGCACCATCGACGTTCAGACCCATTCTCTTGCCCACGGACACAATCTCCTCCGCTACCTCTGCATCAGACCCTTCAAAGTCATGTTCAGTGACACATTCTGGTCACAGTTTCCTCCAGGCTGTGAAATCTTCCCAGGCTTTGTCAGTGAGGTTAATGCAATGGAGAACATTAAAATTTTTCTTCCAGAATTCTTTCGGACTCAAGGACATCTCTTCAAGAACATTAAACCACCTAGTGAAGATCGCCTTTGTGTACAGCTTTGTTGAAGTTGCAGATCACTTGCTGGTCCATGGGCTGCAGAAGAGGTGTCGTGTTGGGGGGAGGAACTTGACCTTTATGAAGTCATACTCAGAGTCCATATCATTCACCAAGGCTGGAGGGTGTGGCGGGGCATTGTCCATCAGAAGAAGGCACCTTTGAGGCAGTTGGTTGTCAGAAAGATATTTTCTTATGGTGGGTGCGAACACCTAGTGCAGCCATTCTATGAACAATTGCCTTGTGATCCAAGCTTTTGCATTGGCCCTCCACATGACAGGCAGTCTGGCCTTGTTCACATTATGTTCCCTGAATGCACAAGGGGTCTGGGAATGGTACACCAGTAGTGGCTTAATCTTCAGACCGGCGCTTGCATTTGCACACATCAAAAGGGTCAAGCTGTCTTTCATAGGCTTGTGCCTTTTCAAACCACCCTCTGCTGGCTTTAAATTCTTCGCTTGCTGCACTTGTAGAGGGTTTTTTGCAGTAAATCACTGTGCAATTTCCTGGCCTTTTCTTAGATATGTGCATTGCCAAAAAATGTTTTAGCTTTCGTTTCATTCTTTTTTTTTTTTTTTTTAGTTTTTTGGGTCATTCATTATGATCGCAATTCGTAAATTCGAAAATTTGAAAATCCGTAAATAAGAAAGAAAATATGAAAATTCGAAAGAATGAAAATCTGAAAATTCTAAATAATGACTAACTAACCAATAATAACTAACTATTAAATTATATATTGGAATTTCCTTGCTGTTAGTGAACACAACGCATATGAATTTATAGGAAGTTATGAATTATCCGAAATAACAAATGCTGCATCTAAACAAATGGAATGAAACTTATTAATAATAAATAATAAAGCATTTGTATTATTATTATTTATTAGTATTAATTTGTTATGTTCCATTCCTTTAGATATGGCATTTGTTATTTCGGATAGTTCATAACTTCGGATAAATTCATATTCATTACGTTCAGTAACAGCAAAATTTGAAATGAAATTCCAATACCTATAATTTAATAGTTAGTAATAGTTAAGTTACTATTAGTTAGTTATTATTTCAGATTTCGAATTTTCGGGGTTTTCAGACTTTCAAATTTTGAATTTATGAATATTAGAATATTCAAATTTATGAATAGTCGGAAAAATTTGTTAAACGAGTTTACGTTAATTTGGATATTTCTGAAAAAAATGAATTCAGAACGAAACGAATTGCAACCACACTAACAAACGTTTTTACACCTCTTCCAGCACTTGCGTCCTCTGCTTGGTTAACATCGTTACTCTTTTTGCCACATCAGCTCCTTTGATAGCAGCTTTGTTCTTCAAAATAGTCGAGATTGTCGACTTCGCCATCTTGTACTCCGAGGCCAGATCAGTCACACGAATAGCACGGTCATGCTTTTCTATAATTTCCTTCTTCAGTTTAATGGTTATTTTCTTCACAACCTTATTCTTAGAGTTCCTGCTCTGCACATTCTTGCCACCTTTATTACTGCTCTGCATTTTACCACCATGCTTGCTCTGCACATTTTTGCCATCTTCATTACCGCTCTACACATTCTTGTCACCTTCATTACCGCCCTGCACTTTTTCAACAACAAGCTTGCTCTGGACAGTCTTGTCCCCTCCATTACTGCTCCACACTTTCTTCTTACCACCATGCTTGCTCTTAATTTTCTTTGGAGCCATACTGGATGTCTGGTACAATACAGAACAGTATGTAATAAAAAAGCACACAAAAAAGCTTTACAGCAAGTGTGCACAGGAATGTACAGTATGTGCTAAAAAGCACACCAAAAAAGCTTCTCAATACCGTAAGTGTCTTCACAATACACTCTCAGCACACTTTCAGCGTCTCTCCGTGACCACGATCTCACCTACAGGAAGTCACGACCATGTGTCAGAGCAGGGAAGATGGCCACAGCTCGTTTTTATGAACCGAAGTGGAGTTCACGTACCAAAGCACATTTTTGTGAAGTTATAGCATCTACAAACTATGGAATATTATTATGCATTAATATTTTTTATTTTTTACAAGTAATGACGGAGTTCAGCGAGGTGGCGGTGGACATCAAGTCCGCAGTACCCACCACTGGGGAGCGGGTCGCTGGCAGTGCATGAGTGCAACCCCAACCCGTAAGTGTCTGATCATGTACTAGGTATGTGATTTGGCACAGAGCGGCCCCCCTACTGCAGTAAATTTACAGTGGGTGGTCTGCAACTGGTTAAACTGCAACAGTGAAAATGGGGCCTTGGGCCCTATTCACACTATGGTGTTTTGTTAGCGATTCCAAAATGCTTTGCTAAAATAACAAATTGCACAACACAGTGTGGTCCTGCAGCGATTGTCACACAATAAATCATCCTGCAATCGCAGCACACTGCATCACGCAAAGTGTGTCGCCCAAAAGAAGATTGTTAGTATGGGACCCAGGGCTCCCATTGAGATCCCAGTCTCTGTGTGATGTGCAGCGCGCTCCCAGCACAAGGACAAATACACATATACAGTGCTCAGCATAAATGAGTGCACCCTAACAGTTTTGTCAGAAAACCTTTACTTTCCTTTCAGAATCAACATTTTCTATGGGACACTATGATTGCAACCAAGATTTGTTAATTTGCACACAGAAAAAAGTATTTTTCCTAACAAATTCATTCAAGACCATGTTGCACAAATGAATACACCCCAATGAAAGTCTTAGGAGCAAAGTTAAATTTTACACAACAAAATCCTAATTAACAAGAAATCAACTACATGTGAGTGTAATTATTCATTAACCACTTCAATACTATGCACTTAGAACACTTTACTACCAGACCAATTTTCAGTTTTCAGTTCTGTTGCGCTTTGAATGACAATTGCGCGGTCCTGCGACGCTGTACCCAAACAGATTTTTTATCATTTTGTTCCCACAAATAGAGCTTTCTTTTGGTGGTATTTGATCACCCCTGCGGTTTTTATTTTTTGCGCTACAAATAAAAAAAAAACAACATTTAAAAAAAAAAATTCTCTATTTTTGTCACAAAACTTTGTAAATAAGTAAATTTTCTCCATCACTGGTGGGCACTGATGAGGCTACACTGACGGGCACTGATGTGGCAGTACTGATTGGCACTGATGAGGCGGCACTGATGAGGTGGCACTGATGATGAGGCACTTATATGCAGCGATGATGAGCACTGTTAGGCGGCACTGATAAGCAGCACTGATGGGTACTGAGAGGTGGCACTGATATACAGCACTGATGGGCACTGATATGCAGCACTGACGGACACTGCTAAGTGGCACTGATGGGCACTCATAGACAGCACTGATTGGCACTCATAGGCAGCACTGGGCACTGATAGGTGGCACTGATGGGCACTGATAGGTGGGCACTGGTAGGTGGCAATGGTGGGCACTGATATGTGGCACTGGTATGCATTGATAGGGGCACTGGTGGGCACTGATAGGCATATACACTGACAGGGGCTCATTCCCTGGTGGTCTAGGGTGGCATCTGAAGGTGGCACTGAGTGGCATCCACACTGAGCATTATGTCACTTACCTGGTGGTCTAGGGGGTTCTCCCTGGTGGTCCAGATCGGCTCCCTGGTGGTCTCTGGTCGGCTCCCTGGTGGTGGTTGGGCACATCCCTGGTGGTCCCTGGGCAGGCTCCCTGGTGGTCTAGGGTGGCGATCCGAGGGAGGGCTGTGCTGATAAATCATCAGCACAAACCCTCCCTGTCTGGAGAGCAGCCGATCGGCTCTCCACTCCTCAGGTCTGCAGACCTGAGTACAGGAAAGCCGATAAACGGCTTTCCTGTATTACACTGTGACCAGCCGTGATTGGTCACGGCTGGTCACATGGTAAAGTGCTTCGGATCGAAGTGCTTTACTGAGATCGGTATTGTGGGGGGTCAGACTGACCTCCCACACCCCCGATCGCCGCGATGCGCGCCCCCCCCGGGCGTGTGGCGGCTTGTTATCCCGAGGACGTCATGCGACGTCCAGTCAGGATAACTAAGCCACTTCCTGGCCGTCATTTTGCATACGGCGGTCGGGAAGTGGTTAACCAGGTGTCCAGCAGACAGGTTTTTATAAAAGGGCATTACTTAACAAAGAAAACCCCTCCCACGTCATGCTCTCAGCAATGGCACCACATGGAAGAGAAATGTTACAAGGCCTGAAAAAGAAAAGAATTTCTTTACACAAGAAAGGTGAAGGCTACAAGAAGATCAGCAAAGCTTTACTTATCAGTCAGAATACTGGAGCAAAAGTGATACAAAAATTTAACAAAGATAGAACTGCAACCATTTCACAAAGACGTCCAGGCCGTCCACGGATGGTAACACCTCGACAGGAGCGTCTTCTAATGAGAAAGGTTGAAGAAAATTGCCATGCAAGTTCATTGTAGTTAGCAAAAAAAGTAGAAAGCCAAACTGGGGTGATTGTTTTCCTTGACACAAAAATTTACAGCAGAGGAATGGCATGCATGGATGTCGTCCACGAAGGAAACCTTTCCTAAAGCCCATGCACAAAAAAGCCCACCTGGAATTTCCAGGGCCCATGCTCAAAAAGAAGAAGACTACCGGGCCTCTGTACTCTTGAGTGACAAGACCAAGATAAATGTTTTTGGAACTGGTGGCTTCAAAACTGTATGGCATTGCAAAGGTGAGGACTCGTACAAAGAAAAATGCATGGTGCCTACACTGAAACATGATGGTGGCAGTGGCCTTCTGTGCATGGCTGCTGCTGGTATCAGGGAACTGCATTTCATTGATGGAATCATGAATTCACAGATGTACTGCTCTATATTGAAAGAGAAGATGAAGATGAAAGAGAAGATGCTACCATGGGGGGGGGGGTGGCCTGACGTCGGAGCGCGCGGACGTGTGCCTGCAGAGCTCCGCTCGAGCAGGGCACAATCAGGAGGAAATTACCCCAGCCCAACTCCCCTCCTCACTAGCCTTAATTTGAGCCCAAAATTGGGCGAATTGGCGGCAGGGTCCCGCGCGGCCGAAAATCGAGGCCGCGGCTTTTGCGGCCTACTCGCGCCGGACCGTACGGTACGGTCCCTAGAGCTTGGGCCACCCATCCACCCACCCAGCACACCAGAACATCCTTCCTGGACCCTAATCTGTTTGGAACTGTGCCCCCCTGACCGCAACATATCTCAATTAAAGAGGAAGGCCCAGCACAGACCCAGGATGGAGGTGTGAGGTGCCACCGCTGCAGGCCGAGGGACAAACACCAGCCATAGAGAGCCTTTAACAGACATCAATATGGGGAAAAAGAACGACACACCGCCCCAAGCCCGCTCCAGGTCACCCAGGGACAGTGACTCGCAAGGCAGCTTCAGTATACCAGACATGTTCCGGTCTCAGCCACGTGAGACCCCGGCATCGGGAAGGGCCTCTGCACCAAATACCCGTGCTCCCAGTCCCAACGCTATGGGGGGCAACCCAGGGTACGCTCACACAACAAGCCCCAGCCCTGCCCAACCGTTAAATCTGCAAGACCTCCGTATGGTCGCGGAAGACATCAAAGCAACCCTAGCCCCAGCAATTACGGACCTACGGCAAGATCTCCATGCTGTAGTTACACGCATGGACAACATGGAAACTACCACAACCCGCCACAGTGCAGAGCTACAACAACTCCATTCCCTGTCACAAGTTCATGATTTCCAGCTTAGAGACCTCCATCGACGCATCGAGGACCTGGATAACCGGGGTCGTAGGCACAATATCAGGGTAAGAGGCATTTCCGAAACAGTGGAACCTACTCAAATTACCCGGGCTACCATATCAATCTTTAATGACCTTCTAGGTCGCCCACCGGAAACCCCAATTGAGATTGAATGACTTCACAGGGCCCTACGACCAAGAGGCAGGGACACCGATCCACCCAGAGACGTTATTTGCTGTCTGGTCAATTTCAAAGTAAAAGAAGAGATCCTGCGACAGGCAAGGCTTCGCCGTACACTTTTATTTCAAGGTGCCGAGATAAAATTATTCCAGGACCTCTCTCCCATAACCCTGAAAGATTGAAGAGATCTCCGTCCGTTATTGGATGTCCTGCGTACCAGAGGGATACAATATAGGTGGAAATTCCTTTTTTGTCTTTTGGCATCCCACCAAGGACCTTCTGCCTATCTTAGGGTTCCAGAAGAACTTCCTGCCTTCTGTGACACTCTAGACATTCCCCGAGTAGCTGTTCCAGACTGGTTACAGTGACCTGCGTAACGGGAATCTACCCAGAGCCACATCTATGGACACCATCCCGGAGAGAGCTGACTACCAGCTACGCAGAAGAAGATCCACGTCTCCCAGAGCTCCCGGCCCACCAAGGGGCAGAAACGCAACTTACACAAGCCCTACAGCCTCGCCGGTACACCGTCGACCACGCCAAGATATCTAAGGTTCCCTTCTTCACCAGCCTCAAGGCATCACTCCCAGCTCGATGCTACCAAGAGCCGTCGCCTTCATACTCATTTACCTTATGGAGGGCAACTTTTCTCTGACCAACAGCAACTCCTGACAGCTGAACGACCCAATTTTCTCTTAAACTCTGTCCCTAATGGAAACTCCCACAAAAGAAGCCCGGAGACTTACCTCACGCAAGATACAGACTTTGGGGGGGTTTCTCCCCTTTTTGCTTTTTGTCCTTTCCATGTCCCATTGTGAGAAACACCAAGGTGAGACTTTCAGCCCGATACACTGCCTGCAAGATCGGGGAACTCGGAAAGAACTTCCCCCTCCCTTCCCCTGTCCCATGTCCTCAGGGAAGTCACATGAGACCAAGACTATAAACACTAAATGGATCTACCGCCCCAAACGGGGAGCAGAGACACCATAAAAGCCTCATCTGCAGAGAACGCTTTCTTGGTGGCCTAGTATCCCCTATTGTTTGCTTCATTCAACAGCCATAAAACTGTCCCTTTTACCCTCCCCACCACCCCTACCTATGGAAGTGGAACTTAGGCTGCTAAACATCAACTCAGAACTAGAGTTTTGATAGGTTGTATACCTTGTTCAATGCTGTATGTCTCTCATCTCTTTTGTTGTGTGCTTTCTTTTTGTTCTCTCTCTCCCGGTGGTGCTTCTCTTTTCTTTTATCTCTTTCTTCACAGACTGGAGAGGACACCCACCCCCGGAACACCCGAGACCTGAAAAATCTACTGTAACAATAACGAGAGGTGCTTACGGAATCCCTCTTTACTAAAAGGATAACCTCCACACCTATGGGCTCAGGGCCTCCTCCGGTCCGTGCACAAGGATTCGCCTGATTAATTACGTATCACAATACCGGATCCTGGGGGACTATCTCCGGGGGCAGGCGAACTCCCCACAGGATGTTTAGAAGTAATATTCTGGAAGTCAAGGTAACCTGACCATGTGTTTTCAATGTTCTGTTGGGTT
Organism: Glandirana rugosa; assembly: GCA_018402905.1. Taxonomy (NCBI): domain Eukaryota; kingdom Metazoa; phylum Chordata; class Amphibia; order Anura; family Ranidae; genus Glandirana; species Glandirana rugosa. The sequence continues at coordinate 21,142 of BLSH010197830.1, forward strand.
TTTACTTTTGTATTTAGGAGGAACGGTTGCCCACCGAGACCTCGATCCCAGGGAGCAACTAGGCCTACAGTGAAGTAATACCCACTACTGGGTCTTCGACCTGTAGGCGTCTCTTTTTGTTTTTCTTTATAGTTCGAAACACACAGAGTTATGCACTGTAAATCTGCTTGTTAGTTTGACTCGTTGGTGTAACTGGCCCACGGGTATAGACATGCCACCATTCACTAAATAAGTCCCCTGCCCCCTGGCCCATTATCCGCTTCATTCCTGCGGTTGAGACAATCACAACCTATCCAATTCGGTAATGTGTTCAGGATATATTGGGAACGATAGAATACCCCCTCCTGAAACCCTGTGTTGCTGGGCTCCAAAGGGTCGGACAAGATTTCGTTCTGTTCTTAATCTTCCCCCTCTGTAGACTATATACCCGGGTCAACGGCCTTTCCTGCGGGCAGATTATCTACAGGTCCTAGTCCTCCCCTGCACAAGTTTGAGGGTCAATGCCATTTGATCTATGCTTTTAACTGTACAATACCTATCGGTAGAATTCAGCTACTCCCCAGCAGGGTAAATATCAGGGCCCCAGACAGTCAGCATGAAATGCACAATAACAAACAACTCTGACCAAAAAGACCCTCCCACACTGTCCCTGTTAAGGTAAGATAAGCCTCTCCCCCTCTCTTCAACCTAACACTACTTAGTAGGCCATGCTACATTCCCTACTTGTGTTTGTCCCTCGGTGAAGCGGGACCCCTCGTTCCTCTTGTATCCTCCAACTGACCTCAGACACTCCTCCACACAGCGATTGCTCTCACCCCTGTGGCAGGGGTTTGAGGGCTAGCTGAACCCCTCCAGACGACAGTACCATTTTGATAGTAGGGCCAACTACACGGCCTACTACTGGTAAATACTCTCCCATCCTACTCCTCCTACCCACCCCCAACTTTTCCCTGCTTTCCTCCCCCACCCGTGACCCCTCCGATCAGATTCACTCCATCCTTACCCGTCCCCCCACTTCTTTCTTCCCCCCTTTTTTTTGTTCTTCCTCTTTCTTCGTGGCGGGTTCTGTGGGTTTCCACCGGGGGGTGCTGCCCGGGGACTCGGGCCAATAGCAAGATAAAATACTCCCACTCTTCCACTCTAGATCTCAAACCCCTCTAGCCCTTACCCACACACCTTCCTAGACTTAGTGTGTCGCTGCATTTTAAGCAAAGCATAGGCAACAATGACTACATCAAATCATCCAATTGCCCAAACCCCTTTAAAGATTATATCCCTCAACGTCAAGGGTCTGAACACCCCAGAGAAACGTAGCAAGGTCCTTGACTTAATGCGCAAGCTTAAAGCAGATGTCGTTTTTTTTCAAGAGACCCACTTCAAGACTGATCACATTCCCGACTGCGTTCCATTCCACCAACACTTAGGCAAAGACCAAAGGTGTCACTATCCTTATCTCCAAAAATACCCCATGGCACCTCACGGACTCTCTCCTGGACGAGGAGGGGAGGTATATCTTTCTTAAAGGCCTCATAGGCACTACCCCCGTCACACTCGCAAATATCTATAGCCCCAACAAATCCCAAGTCAGCTTTTTCCGGAAAGTCACCCAGATGCTAACTGCATTTCAATCAGGTCTTACAATCTTTGGGGGGGACTTCAATGTTGCTCTTTACCCCCTCCTAGACACGTCATCCAACACTTCCTATCTTCCATTTCGAGCTTTATGCCAAATAAAGATCCAGCTTCAAGACCTCTTGCTCCACGATGCATGGCGTACGTTATTCCCCACCACGAAAGACTACACTTATTTCTCCGTTCCCCATAACCGATATTCTAGGATTGATTATCTGTTTTTGTCACAAAAAGATCTCCCTCTCCTCACACAAGCATCCATCGAACCTGTGACCATTTCGGATCATCATCCGATCACCATTACCCTGTCTCTCCCTGAAGAACGCTCTTTCACCAAGATTTGGGGACTCGATTCGTCTCTCCTAGTGGCGGATCCAGACAAACTACATATTCACGATAGTATCATAAGATACTTTCGAGAGAATAACACCCCAGAGGTTCACCCTCTCACTCAGTGGGAGGCCCACAAAAGTGTGATTAGGGGTCGCTTTTTAGCACTCCAAGCCACTCGCAAAAAAGAAAAGCAAAAATCTATGGAAGACCTGATTTGTAAAATTCATACCCTGGAACGGGCCCATAAAAAGTCCCGATCTGACCGGGACTATAAAGACCTCACACACACACGGGAACTTCTTCGGGAGGAGATAGATCGCAAAAACAACAGAAAATTTATTATAAGTCATAAACTTTTTATGAATTTGGCAACAAATGCGGCAAATTCCTGGCCAGAGCTATACAAAAAAAAAAGAGCTGCCTCTCACGTCCACACCATCACACTCGCACGGTAGAACATTTACAAAAACCACTGACATCGCCTCCCAGTTTGAGAAATATTATTTGAATCTTTATAACCTCCCCAAATACAGCACTTCTCCCGACGAGCAGACTAAACACAAGACGGCCATTGGTGAATTCCTCCTCAAATATTGCCCTGCCCCAATAGACCCTGAAGAAGCCCAGCTCCTTGAGAGGCCTATTACGGAACTTGAACTTAAAAACGCGATGAAACAAACTAAGCCAGGTAAAAGCCCAGGCCCGGATGGTCTCACATCGGCATATTACAGAATTTTTATTGACGCCCTATCCTCCCCATTTCTCTCGGCTTTCAATTCGATCCCAACTTCCACCCTCCCATTTAACCGCCTCTTGGAAGCTCACATCACAGTTGTCCCAAAAGCGGATAAGGATGCCACCTCGGTCAAAAGCTACAGGCCGATTTCCTTATTGAAAGTTGATATTAAGCTATTTGCGAAAATATTAGGGAATCGTTTACTTCCACTACTCCCTTCACTAATTAAAAATGACCAGGTGGGTTTTGTTCCGGGTCGTGAGGCCAGGGACAACACGACTACCGCCATTAACGTACAACACTGGATACGAACGAAAGGGCTCAAGGGATTCTTTCTTTCCCTGGATGCGGAGAAGGTGTTTGACAGGCTGGCCTGGGACTACATGGGGGCAACTCTGAAACATATTGGAGTAAGGAGTGTGATGTTTAATCTCATCATGTCCTTGTATACAACGCCCACCGCCCGGGTTCGGGTTAATGGCCACCTGTCAAACTCCTTCTCCATACATAACGGGATGAGGCAGGGATGCCCTCTTTCTCCCCTCCTCTTTGTGCTCACCTTAGAACCTTTTTTAAATTGCCTACATGCCACAAAGGAGATTAGGGGTATAGAAGTTCCTGGGAAGACCTACAAAGTCGCAGCTTTCGCGGACGACTTGCTCCTCTTCCTACAGGACCCGCACACCTCCCTACCCAATCTAGTTAAAGCTCTCACAACATTCCAGCATATCTCTAACCTCAAAATTAATATATCCAAATCATACGCGCTCAATATATCCCTTCCTACAGATATAGTTACTCAATGCCAAAGAAATTTCCCCTTCCAATGGAAAGCAGACGCAATTAAATAATTAGGGATTCACCTGACCGCCCACCCAAAGGACCTTTTTAGCAGAAACTATCTGTCCTTGCTAAACACGGTCACAGAAGACCTGAAAAATTGGAATAAACCTTATTTCTCCTGGTTTGGTCGTGCGGCGATACTCAAAATGAACATTCTACCTCGTATTCTTTTCCTGCTTCAAACAATCCCAATCCTACTCCCTCGAACCTTCTTTGCGTCATTCCGTAGGTGCTGTTCCACCTTCCTCTGGAAACATAAATGCCCCAGTATTAGCCAGGCACAACTAATCAAACCTAAATCTAAGGGGGGCATAGGGCTGCCAGACCTTAGACATTATTACTGGGCTTCCCACTTGAGGAGAATCGTCAACTGGAACACTCACGTAAAAAATAAGAGTTGGGTTCATATAGAAAATGCCTTCTCCCCGACACCACTTAAATCAATACCATGGATACCCGCACACGCAGTCGCTCCTGTTCTCAAACAACACCCCCTTATTAGCGCCACATTGTGTTGCTTTAAGGAGGTAGGAGGTTTGTAGAAGAACAGACCTTTCAACCAACCTGGGCCCCCTCACTCCAATCAAGCTCAACCCTGCTTTTCCTCCTGGAATGTCCAACCGGTTCTTGCATGGAGTGTGGCCCCTCCCTGACATGTATGCCTCACACTTTTACAAAGATGGAGCTATGCTAAACCGAGAGACAATTCAGACATGCGATCCCAACACTCCAATCGCGCCATGGGTGTATTTCCAAATCCGAGACTTTCTAAGAGACACTAATAGGGATTCAGCTGTCTCCAGACCCCTTACCCCGTTTGAGAATCTTTGTTCCCAAACGACAGCACAAAGCCATCTGGTTTCCACAATTCACAATATGCTCTTTACCTTGGTTCCTTCTAGCTCAAGCAATATGTGCTCAAGTTGGGAGAGGGACTTGCAAACGACATTTTCGGATGAGCAGTGGGAAAAAATGTTCACATTAGCCCACAAATGCTTGCTTAATGTTTCAATTCAAGAGAATAGCTATAAGTTACTTGCACGCTGGTACAGGACTCCACAGCTCCTACATAGGTACAACCCAGCTATACCTGAAACATGCTGGAGATGTTCCAGTGAGCCTGGTACCCTACTACATATTTGGTGGACCTGCCTAGCAGTGCAACAATTCTGGACCCAAGTGCATGACCTGACTGTCAAGATCTCCACATATCCCCTAGACTGTACTCCGGCACAATCCCTTCTCCATCACTCGGCTCTACCAACTCACGTGTATCGGAAAACTCTTGTAACACATTTACTCAATGCTGCCAAAATGTGCATCCCCGCCCGGTGGAGATCTTCGTCCCCCCCGACAATCCACGAATGGCTCTCACGTGTCAACCACATTGCAGAAATGGAAGAGCTAATACAGATTGCCAAGGACTCTCCCTCCAAATTTTCCCACACATGGGCCTGCTGGACACATTTTAAAACTACGGAAGAATACGCATCCATGACAACTTGTCACTAGGCCACTCCCTGGTGGCCTGATCTAGACCCCGACCCGGGCTCACGGGAGATCCGGTGGTGGAGACCTACGGGACCCATACGGAATTCATTGCCTATCTATCCCTCCCCCTTTTCTGGTTTTTCTCTCTCTTCCCCTCTCTTCCTCCCCCCCTTTTCCTTCCCTTCTTCCATACCCTCTCCAGCAAACGACCGACCGCCATAAATTACTAGACACATTCCCATACAAATTAGAAACCAGCCCATACATTCCTACACAACGTCATCATATCGCCCACGGCCCCCTTTACAGGATAGACAACACGTCACTCTTAGGCCGCCCCTCTCCCTCCCTAATGAAACACATAATGCTTCAAAATACTCAGACTACAGTAGAGCACAGGCTCCAACCCCCCTCACAAAATTCAAGGGTTTATGTCCCACCCCTCTTTAGATACAACACGGAGCGCAAAGTTACACCTACAGCCTTTTGATATAGCAGATGAATAGCCTGGAAAGACTAGGTGGAGATCAGGTACTTTAGACAAATCGTAGAGGCCACTGGATAACGGCCGTTTACTCAAGTAAGCATAACAATGCAAGCATTGTACTGTTGTAACTAAGTCACGTTCTATCTGATCCCATTTTGTATGTTACCTGCCCTCTACTTTTGCTGAGTATATTGTACTGACTTTTTGCTTTAAATAAAAAAAAATTTCTAAAGGAAGAAGATGCTACCATTACTCTGTGCCCTTGGTCGTCGTCCACTTTTCTAATACCACAATGATTCAAAACACATATTTAAGGCCACCTTTGCATTTCTGAAGAAGAATGGGGTCAAAGTGATTCAGTGGCCAAGTATGTCTCCTGACCTGAACCCAATTGAACACCTATGATGAATTCTGAAGAGACAAGTAGAGCATCACCCTCCAGAATTCAGGGTCTAAAAGAGGTCATTTTTTAAAAAAATATATTCATTGGTTTTTAAACATACAGGGTATTCAAAGTTATAATAACAAAAGCTCTAAATGAGAGGTAAAAAAGAAAAAGAGTACTGGTTACAAAAATCGAGATGCTTGAACAAGAATCAGATATGTAAAAACATACAATTGTTCTATATGAGACATAGGCAAAACATTGCTGTCAGAGATATGATGTACTGTTTTCTCGCATGGTACGTGAAGAGAAAGTGGTACTATGTTAGATGACTCTCAGTGGGCAATGCAATATTAGCTAACAGGAACCATAAGGTATAAGCATGGAACATTGTGTGCCGATTGCATGGTTTCTAGGCTTTTCTTAACCACTTCAGCCCCGGAAGGTTTTGCAGCTTTAGGACCAGAGCCCTTTTTGCGATTCGGCACTGCGTCGCTTTAACGGACAATTGCGCGGTCGTGCGACGTTGTACCC
>BLSH010197852.1:0-10110 GCA_018402905.1 Glandirana rugosa
ATGGTAAAGCACTATAATTCCTCTTGTCACTTTTTCTTTGGGATACATTTGAATGTATGTTGGGGCTGTGATTTGGCATGAGTCCACCAGGGGCTGATACCATCTAACATTTGGAGGTATTGATACCGGCCTTAAGTTGATGAGCTTGAGAGTTAGCATTTTTGGTGAGGATATGCCTGGTTGCTTGTTGGGCTCATTCTCTGTTTTGGCGCTACTAATCATCCTTTCATTTGGAGGACAGTCTTTCTGGTAAGCTGATAGAGTTTGTATGTGGAGTAAAGTTGGGGGGGATGTAGCTTCATGGAATTGAGTGCACAAGCCAGTAAACTTAAACAGTCCGTGGGTTTATTTCCCAATAAGCAAAACAAAATCAAGCTTTCAGCAGCAAAACAAAAACAACAACAGAAAGTCTGCTTATCTTCAGCACAGAATAAAAGTAAAAGTAACATACAGTTCGTTAAAGGCTCTTCAACCCAGGACTTTGCACAATCCTTGTTAGGTGTTTTTTTTACAGTTCCCAGCACACGTGCTGCTCTCCAAACACTTTCAGCTCTCCAAAACACTGGTATCTCCTCCCAGCTCCTCCTCACACACCAGCTAACACCACTTCCTCTCCTTAAGAGCTGCTTCCTGGAGGCTATTAACCCCGTGTGTGCTGGTTTCCCTGTAGTCAGAGGTGGAGGCCCTATCCCACCCGAAGATCACTTCAGGGCCTCAGAAATTCTGGGTCCCTACTACCTCTCTATAAATGTAGGGAGAACTGCGAGTCAGTCCTCCCTGTTATCTTGCTATTCCCGGAACTTCTCACCCCTCTCGGGTGACCCCCTGAGCACTGCCAATTTTCTTTAAAGGGAACATAAACCAAATATCGGTGCTATATAGCACCCGTCCAGGACCCACCCTTGGCGTCCTGTACATATCCCCCCCCTCTGCCTCAATGCGGAGGTGTTGGAGGCACCATTAGACACCATGCAATGTACTCGGGGGAGGGCATCGGCATTTTGATGCTGTCTCCCAAGTCTGGGCTCTACCACGAAATTAAACTCCTGAAGGGAAAGAAACCATCTTGTTACCGTGGCATTGGTCAGCTTGTTTTGTCTCATCCAGGTCAATGGGGCATGGTCCGACACTAGGCGGAACTTTCTGCCAAGAAGAAAATATCGCAGGGAGTCCAGAGCTCACTTGATGGCGAGACACTCCAGCTCCACCACAGCGTCAGTTTCCTACTGAGAAAAACGACAGGGTGCTCTTCCCCATTGACCAGTTGAGACAACACTGCTCCTAAGCCCTCACTTGAGGCATCTGTCTGCACCACAAACTCTTTCGAAAAATCAGGAGCCACCAGCACCGGATGCTGGCACAATGCCATCTTAAGCCTCTGGAAGGCTTCTTCAGCCTCCGTATTCCACTTTACCATTACTGACTTCCTGCCTTTCGTTAAGTCAGTCAGTGGTGCAGCGATGGTGGCAAAGTTGGGGACGAACCTTCTATAGTAGCCAACTATTTCCAGGAAGGCTCTGACCTGCTTTTTGGTTAGGGGACGGGGCCAATTCTGTATGGCTTCTACTTTATTCAGCTGAGGTTTCACTAGCCCCCTACCCACAATGTATCCTAGGTACTTGGCTTCCTCCATCCCCACTGCACACTTCTCGGGATTTATTGTGAACCCTGCTTTCCTCAAAGAGTCAATGACTGCCTGAACCCGGGGAAGATGGGACTCCCAATCGGTACTGAAGATGACAATATCATCCAGGTAGACAGAGGTGTTCTGTCGATGGGGCCGCAATGTTTTATCCATTGACCTTTGGAATGTGGCTGGGGCAGAGTGTAAGCCAAACGGCATCCTCTTATATTGGAAGTGGCCTTCTGGAGTGGAAAAAGATGTTTTCTCCCTGGCTTCCTTGTTGAGGGGAATCTGCCAGTACCCTTTCGTCAGATGCAATGTGGTGATGTACCGGGCGGGACCCAACCTCTCAATTAATTAGTCTACCAGGGGCATCGGATATGCATCAAATTTCGAAACCTCGTTAAGCTTCCTGAAGTCATTGCAAAATCGCAGGGTGCCATTGGGTTTTGGTACCAAATCGATTGGACTTGACCACTCGCTCTGCGATTCTTCAATGACATCCAGTTCAAGCATTCTTTTCACCTCCTCGGAGACTGCCTTTCTATGTGCCTCTGGGATGCGATAAGGCTTTAACCGGATCTTGACATGGGGCTCTGTTATAATGTCATGCTTGATGACATTGGTGAGACCCGGCAACCCTGAAAACATTTCCTTGTTTCTTTGCAGAAACTCTTTTGTCTGTTGGGTTTGTGGTTTGGACAGGGTAGTAGCAACATGCACCAGGTCAACTCCGGCAGGGTCCCCTGCATGGACACCTACCACAGCGGACACTTGTTTGCTGTCTCTCCAGGGTTTTAACAAGTTAACACGGTAGATTTGATAAGGTTTTCTCTTCCCAGGTTGGTGTACCCGGTAATTTACCTCACCCACTTTTTCCACTGCCTCAAATGGACCCTGCCATTTGGCCAAAAATTTGCTCTCTACTGTGGGGATCAGAACAGCCACCCGATCCCCGACCTGAAACTGTCTAGCGTTAGGGGACCGGTTGTATACCCTTCTTTGGGCATCCTGGGCCTTCTGTAGATGTTCCCTTACTAGTGGCATGACCTTAGCCACCCTCTCTTGCATTTGGGAGATATGTTCAACTACAGTTTTGTGGGGTGAGGATTCACTTTCCCAGGTTTCTTTCACTAGATCAAGCAACCCCCGGGGCCTCCGTCCATACACTAGCTCAAAGGGCGAGAAGCCCGTGGATGCTTGCGGCACTTCCCGGATGGCAAACAACAGGGCAGGGAGCAACATATCCCAGTCTTTCCCGTCTTTCTGGACTACTCTTTTTAACATGGACTTAAGGGTTTTATTGAACCTCTCCACTAGTCCATCAGTCTGCGGGTGATAGACGGACGTCCGCAACTGCTTAATTTGAAACAACTTGCACACGTCCGCCATCACCTTTGACATAAATGGAGTGCCCTGGTCTGTCAGAATCTCCTTAGGGAACCCGGTTCGGGAGAACATCTGAAATAATTCCCAGGCAATGGCCTTTGAGGAGGTTTTCCTCAAAGGGATCACCTCAGGATACCTTGTTGCGTAATCTAGTACCACTAATATGTATTGGTGTCCCCTTGCTGGCTTCACCAAGGGCCCCACCAGATCCATAGCAATCCGTTCGAACGGCACCTCAATTATTGGCAGGAGTACCAGAGGGTTTCTGTAGTGTGTCACCGGGGCGGTTAACTGGCAAGTGGGGCAGGACCCACAGTATCTTTTTACCTCAGCCTTTACCCCTGGCCAGTAAAACCGGTCGGTTATCCTGGCTTCCGTTTTTTCAGCCCCCAGGTGTCCCCCCAGTGCATCGTTGTGGGCTAAATCCAGGAGCATCTGCCGATACGACTGGGGGACCAGCAACTGCTCTACAGTCTCCCCTCGGCTCTCAATTACTCTGTAAAGCAAGTCCCTGTTCAATGCGAAGTGCGGAAACCTTTGGTCCCCTTCAGGTACCTGTGGGTCTCCATTACTAACTGACACCTGCTCTCGAGCATTGACCAAAGTAGGATCCTGCAACTGAGCAGTACCAAACACACCCCTGGACACCCCTAAGTCTGGGTGCACTAACCCAGAAGAGGTTTCTCCTTCATCCTCCTTACTCAGAGCCTGCAACGGTTCCTCTTCCTCCTCCCCCACCATGACCTGTACCAAAGGGATTCCCCCCCCCCCCTCAGAGGTCAACTCGGTCTTGGGACCTGACAGAGTAGCATTGTCAAACACATTCCCATTCTCTGCAATGTCATTATCCATGACCAGACTCTTCACTTTAGGGTTAGGTGTTGTGGTTGGTTCTGGACCAGACCCCTCAAGGTTTGGCCCCAGAAGGCTTCGTGTACCCAGTTCTCTTGGCTGTCCGGGGGCCCCATCTGTACCTGGTTCCATATTTCGACAAACAATGGACAGTCACGCCCGACTATAATGTCATGTACCAGACTTTTTACCACCCCAACCTCTTGTGTCACTGAGGTACAGCCATAGGAAACAGTCACAGGAACCAGGAGGTATTCTCTGGTGTCCCCATGGATACATACTACCCGTAGAGACTTACCTACCCTGGCCTGTACCAGTGTCCCCATGCTGCCAGAGTCCAGCAGAGCATTGGCAGGAAGGTGGTTCACCCACACTACACACTCAAACCGCCCCGCAGCCAGATCAAGGTGGGCGGCACATGCCCTTTGGGCATAGAAAGAGCTTCTCCTGCTAGCTCCACACTCCATGGGTTCCTCCTGAAGTGGGCACTGCGCCCGGCTAAGTCCCCAGGACCGGCATCGCCAACACTGTATGTCACCTCCTCTTGTGGGAGGGTCCGACCTCCGAGGGCTCAGCACAGTTGAGGTCCTGATGCGGGTTCCAGGGTCTGGCAGGGTTTCCCTCCTAGATGCTGAGACTGGCCTGGTCGCCCTTGGAGTAGATTCCCGATGCTTGGCAGGCCCAAGCAGGTCCTCCACCATGGTGTATCTTTCAACCAACTCTACCAGCTGGTCCGCTGTTGCAGGGTCTCCATGGCTTACCCAGCGCTGCACATCATTGGGCAGGGACCGCAAGCACCAATCCATTACCACCCGTTCCACCATTTGTGGGCCCGTCAACTTTTCTGGTTGCAGCCATTTTTTGACCAGCTGAACTAGTTTGTGCATTTGGGACCGGGGTGGTCGATCAGGATTGTACCTCCAGCGGTGCACCCTCTGGGCCCGGACGGCTGTGGTTACCCCCAGACGGGCTAGAATCTCTGTCTTCAGTCACTCATATTCAAGATGTTCTCGGCGGGTAGGTCAAAGTAAGCCTTTTGCGGGTCCCCGGTAAGAAAAGGGGAGATAATGCCAGCCCATTGGTCACGGGGCCACCCCTCTCTCTCTGCAACCCTCTCAAAGGTGGTGAGAAAGGCCTCCACATCATCACTGGGTGTCAGCTTTTGCAAAATATGGCTGGCCCTCACTGATACTTAGTTGCTAGGGGCAATGGCTGCTTGTTCCCTCCCCTGAGTGAGACGTTGCACTGCTTCTTGCAAGGCAACCACTTGTGCCTGTGTGGCTTCCTGCTGGGCTGAGAACTGGGCAGCCAGCAAACGGGTATTTTCCTGCTGCGCCGCCACGGCCTGTGCCAGGGCCTGCTGCTGCTGGGCCATCGCCTCCTCATGGCGACGGTTTGCCTCCAAAGAGGCTTGCTGCTGGGTCACGGTGGCTTGTGCAAGCGCCTTAATGACCTCCTCCATGTCTTTCCCTGCTGTTTGTAATGTCTGAGCTGATTTCACCCAAGACATGCCATAAGCACACTGTCTCTTTAAATGTCAGTTTTTAGTTTTAAACGGCTTTTGCAGCTGCAAATGCACTCTGCCCGCATCCTCCACCAGTTGTAAAGTTGGGGGGGATGTAGCTTCACGGAATTGAGTGCACAAGCCGGTAAACTTAAACAGTCAGTGGGTTTATTTCCTAATAAGCAAAACAAAATCAAGCTTTCAGCAGCAAAACGAAAACAACAACAGAAAGTCCGCTTATCTTCAACACAGAATAAAAGTAAAAGTAACATACAGTTCGTTGAAGGCTCTTCAACCCAGGACTTTGCACAATCCTTGTTAGGTGTTTTTTTTTTCAGTTCCCAGCACACGTGCAGCTCTCCAAACACTTGCAGCTCTCCAAAACACTGATGTCTCCTCCCAGCTCCTCCTCACACACCAGCTAACACCACTTCCTCTCCTTAAGAGCTGCTTCCTGGAGGCTATTAACCCCGTGTGTGCTGGTTTCCCAGTAGTCAGTGGTGGAGGCCCTATCCCACCCGAAGATCACTTCAGGGCCTCCGAAATTCCGGGTCCCTACTACCTCTCTATAAATGTAGGGAGAACTGCGAGTCAGTCCTCCCTGTTATCTTGCTATTCCCGGAACTTCTCACCCCTCTTGGGTGACCCCCTGAGCACTACCACTTTTCTTTAAAGGGACCATAAACCAAATATCGGTGCTATATAGCACCCGTCCAGGACCCACCCTTGGCATCCTGTACAGTGGTGACAGAACACTGGTGTGTAAAATGGATTGCTTATACCTGTAGTTTACGTACCACAAGTTTATGTACACATGGACATTTTTATTTGTGTGGACTTTTTTGTGGAATTTGTATGTGCACTGGTTTGTTTCTGGGCACTGTTATCACTGCACAGTGATTAATACAGTATCTCACAAAAGTGAGTACACCCCTCACATTTTTGTCAATATTTTATTATATATTTTCATGTGACAACACTGAAATGACACTTTGCTATAATGTAAAGTAGTGAGTGTACAGCTTGTATAACAGTGTACATTTTCTGTCCCCTCAAAATAACTCAACACACAGCCATTAATGTCTAAATCGTTGGCAACAAAAGTGAGTACACCCCTAAGTATAAATGTCATAATTGGGCCCAATTAGCCATTTTATCTCCCCAGTGTCATGTGACTCATTAGTGTTACAAGGTCTCTGGTGTGAATGGGGAGCAGGTGTGTTAAATTTTGTGTTATCGCGCTCATCCTGGTCACTGGAAGTTCAACATGGCACCTCATGGCAAAGAACTGTGAGGATCTGAAAAAAAAAATTGTTGCTCTACATAAAGATGCCCTAGGATATAAGAAGATTGCCAAGACCCTGCAACTGAGCTGCTGCACGGTGGCCAAGACCATACGGTGGTTTAACAGGACAAGGTCCACTCAGAACAGGCCTCGCCATGGTCGACCAAAGAAGTTGAGTACGCATACTCTGTGTCATATCCAGAGGTTGTCTTTGGGAAATAGACATATGAGTGCTGCCAGCATTGCTGCAGAGGTTGAAGGGGTGGGGGATCAGCCTGTTAGACCATACGCCGCACACGGCATATGAGAGACACTAGAACCATAGCTCCATTTTTCCCCCCTCAAATATGTCCCCAACACTGCATATCTAGGAAAGAGGTCCTCTGTCTGTATTTTGTTGTGGTTTATGTACTTGCTGAGGGAGATTTCTTTCTGTCCCATTGATCAAAGGGTGTCAGGTAAGCAGGAAGTGAGAAGGAAATCCCCACAATAGGGGACCCAAATGATGATGAAATCTGACAGAGGTTCTAACATTTCTTTAATGCTTAAAGTTTTCCGATTGTTTCCACTGCAGATTTTCCTGTTTTTCCTCTGCTTTGTTGGTTACAATGATTGAGTAGTACTCTCCCTAATGGAAACAAAATCCTTTCTTTTATCAAGAGAGGTATGGACTCAAGAGAGAGAGACATCATTTCGCTCCTGTACAAATCATTAGTAATACCTCATCTGGAATATGCAGTTCAGTTTTGGACACCAGTTCTCAAAAAGGATATCGGGGAACTGGAGAAAGTGTAGAGAAGGGCAACCTAACTAACAAGAGGCATGGAGGAGCTCAGCTATGAGGAAAGATTAGAGGAACTGAATTTATTCTCTCTTAAGAAGAGGAAATCGATCAACATGTACAAATATAGTGAACTTTGTGTTGAGTTACTCACTTTAACCGATTGCCGACCGCTGGTCGGCAATTGACGGCGACAGAGTGGCTCTTTCCCGCAAAACGCCGCCATATGACGGCTGCTGCGGGATCGAGCCTAGTGAGCGTGCGCGCGCCACCGGAGGCGCGCCCGCACGCTCACTGTGGTCCAAGATGACCACTGCCTTGCTAAAGAAGCTGCGGGTAAAGGTGATGGATTGGCCAAGCATGTCTCCAGACATAAACCCTATTGAGCATCTGTGGGGCATCCTCGGAAGGTGGAAGAGCGCAAGGTCAACATCCACCAGCTCCGTGATGTCATCATGGAGAAGTTGAAGAGGACTCTAGTGGCAACCTGTGAAGCTCTGGTGAACTCCATGCCCAAGAGGGTTAAGGCAGTGCTGGAAAATAATGGTCGCCACACAAAATATTGACACTTTGGGCCCAATTTGGACATTTTCTCTTAGGGGTGTACTCACTTTTGTTGCCAGCGGTTTAGACATTAATGGCTGTGTGTTGAGTTTTTTTGAGGGAACAGCAAATTTACACTTATACAAGCTGTACACTCACTACTTTACATTGTAGCAAAGTGTCATTTCTTCAGTGTTGTCACATTTAAATATATAAAAAAATATTTACAAAAATGTGAGGGGTGTACTCGCTTTTGTGAGATACTGTGTCTACTGTTTATCAGGTCTCAAAATTTCAAGTCCTGACCTGCTAGCCAGGCCTTAAGAGTTACTCGACACCAGTTGCCCTAACCAACCCCTACCCTGCTCCTCCCCTAAACAGACCCTCAAAAATGATCTCATGAAATAACGCTGTTAAATGTTTTATGCAGAATTGAGTTACAAAAATAAATATTAACAACAACAATTTTAACAATATTAACATCAGTTAATCAGTGTAGTCTCATTAGTACCCATCAGTGCAGCATATCAGTGCTGCCTTAGTTCAGCCTCATCCGTGCAGCCCCATCAGTGCCCATCAGTGCAGCATATCAGTGCTGCCTTAGTGCAGCCCCATCAGTGCAGTTTATCAGTGACAATCAGTGCCATCTCATCAGTGGCCATCAGTGCAGCATAAGCAGGGCCCATCAGTGCAGCATATCAGTGATGCCTTATCAATGCAGCGTATCAGTGCCGCCTCATCAGTGCCCATCAGTTTAACATATCAGTGCAGCCTCATCAGTGCAGCATATAGGTGCCCATCAGTGCTGCCTTATCAGTGCCCATCAGGGCAGCTTACCAGTGCTGCCTTATCAGTGCCCATTAGTGCAGCCTTTTCAGTGCCCATCAATGCAGCATATCAGTGCCCATCAATGCAGCCTATCAGTTCAGCCATATCAGTGCCCATCAATGCAGCCTATCAGCGTCCATAAGTGCAGCCTCATCAAGTGCCCATCAATGCAGTAGGGATCACAGGGAGGATTGCCTGCCGGATCACACAGAGTGGGGATCTCCCGCTGTGACACAGCTTGCATATGAAAAGCCGGCTGCTGTCAAACAAAGTCCTGCCTCCTGCACCGGTATTGGACCAGTGTTGTTGTCTATCATAGAAGTCGGTTCAGGAGGCGGGACTTTGACAGCAGCTGGCGTTTCATATACAAGCTGTGTCACAGTGGGAGTTCCCCGCTCTGTGTCATCCGGCCTGCAATCCTCCTGACAGTTTCCTGGCTGATTGCTTCTGGCATAAGCGAGCAGCCAGGAAACTGTCAGCCCAGTCTGCCCATGTTTCACACTCACCCTTAACTAATTTCTACTTGTCAAATGTGAGCAGGCTAGTGGAAATTTTGGGAGCTGCTGTATATCTATAAGTGATAATTGCATTTGTCCCACATAATTTAAAGTTACAGCACAACTATATTTGTTTATGATTCCTTCACTTTGCTGTGGGTCCCCAGTACTTCTAATTTGTAGCAATTACATTTGGTCTATCTTCAATATGCCATGTATTCACCAATGTTCTAGCCCCTGTGCTTGCCTTGCTAAGCTCCTGGACCAAGAAAAACTTCAAACTTTAGCTCCCAGACTGGGAATCTTCAGTCCAGGAGATTACGCTTCAATTCTGCATGCAGCTCCTGGGACTGATGGTAGCCTCTTTAAGGGCAGTCCTGTTTTCTCAGTTTCTAGATCCCTACCCAATTTCCTGCCATCGCTGGACAAATTGGTTCAGTCTCTAGACAAATCAATTTACCTAACACAAAGCACTAGGTTGTCTTTGGTCTGGGGACTCAGGAATCCAGTTCTGGATTAGGGAGATCCTTCCTTCCACTGTCTTGGAACAGCATCACAACCTGACAGACTGGGGAGAAGTCCTAGAAGCCTTATTGCCGCAGGAAACTTGGATCCTGGAGGAATCCTATCTCCCACTCAAAATGCTGGAGCTTTAAGTGATTTGGTTGTCTCTACAGTGCTGGACATCTCAGCTGGAGGGCTGTTACGTACCTGACGGTGGAGTCTGTCTTGTGCAGGGAACAACCGCTCTTGCGCACCCGATTCAAGGACCCCTGGTAGTGTAGACAGAGGCCCGAGAGTGCGGGA
>BLSH010197890.1:18130-29300 GCA_018402905.1 Glandirana rugosa
GGTTTACGTAGGTCGTCGTCCCTACTGGTCTAGGCATATCGACGTGAGTCCTTTGACCCTGGCCTGATACGTACTAAATGTCTCCTCGAGGCTCAAGGAAGTCTATTTTTAGTCGTCGATGTTTAGGCAATGTTTAAGACATCGACGACTGAAGAATATAATTCCGTGAGTGGACAGGTCCCTACAGGAGTGGGCTCGTCTAAAAAGTTAGCCGATAACCCCCGACGGGGTAGTGGAGGTGATTCCCTTTGGACGTCATTTCGGAACGCCGAAGTGTCGGCCAAGGGATGACGAAACACTTACCGGTCGACGTCCCCCCACCCGCTCCCACTTCTGCAGGAAATTCAGCCAGAAGTTTGCCCACCCCCCCTGCAGCTGGCCATTCACAAAGCAGTAGGGAACCGGCTGTGAAGCCGCAAGGCTTTACTGCAGGTTTCCCTTAGTGGAGGTGATGGGGCAGCCCCCAATAGCCGATTGAAAAATCTGCTCGGGTGAGGACATCCCTGGACAGGTGAGTGCCTTAATATAAGAAGTCAGCAGCTACAGAATTTGTAACGGATTTGTAGCTGCTGATTTTTATCTGAAGGAACTCGGAGCTCCTCTGTAAATCATGCATAGTCCGGTCCCAGTTTCCTGAGTGCAGCTATACGGATCTGGTCATCCCTGCTGCTGGATGCATTTGGTATCCCGGACAACTCCATCACCTATGCTGGCAGAAGAGGGCCACTCTCTTTGCTGAAAGAAGAGACCGCCATTCCCTCTGCTGAGAAAAAAGGGATACAAGGGATACGAGGGATAACCCCCCCCCGCCCTCTACAAGCAGAAACTGCCAAAATATAGGAATTCAGCTGAATGGGCAGCCAGGCTTTGTTTCAGAATGAAAACTAAAGCTGCTTGGTAGCCAGGCTGTCCTCCAAGTCCATTATATACATACATATACATATATATACACACTCCTTATACAGTATTAACATAGACACACACACAGTGTACACTCAAATATGCAGATATTAACAGCATGCACATTTAGCTGCATTAATCCCCTTCAATACTCCCGCTCCCCCTCTTGCCCAGACCAATTCTCAGCGCTGTCACACTTTGAATGACAATTACGCGGTCGTGTGACACTGCACCCATATGACATTTTTAACATTTTTCTCACACAAATAGAACTTTCGTTAGGTGATATTTAAACACCGCTGGGGATTTATTTTTTGCGCAACAAACGAAAAAAAAAAGACCAAAAATTTTGAAAAAAACATTGTTCTTCGTTTTTGTTATAATATTTTGCAAATGGGTAACTTTTCCTTCACTTCACTGATGAGACTGCACTGATGGGCATTGATGTGCACTGATGAGGCTGCACTGCACTAATGGGCATTGATGTGCACTGATGAGGCTGCACTGCACTGATGGGCATTGATGTGCACGGATGAGGCTGCACTGCACTGATGGGCATTGATGTGCACTGATGGGCATTGATGTGCACTGATGAGGCTGCACTGATGGGCATTGATGTGCACTGACGAGGCTGCACTGATGGGCATTGATGTGTACTGACGAGACTACACTGATGGGCATTGATTAGACTGCACTGATGGGCATTGATGTGCACTGATGAGGCTGCACTGATGTGCACTGATGAGGCTGCACTGATGGGCACTGATGTGCATTGATGAGGCTGCACTGATGGGCACTTATGTGCACTGATAAGGCTGCACCGATAATCTGGACATTGATGATCAGTGCCCTGCTTATCAGTGTAAATGTCCCCTTTCATACTTGCCGGCTACCAGCTCTCCTCTCCTCATGCTGTTACAGCACGTGAGGAAAGGAATGCCAATAACCGGCAAGTTTGTTTACATGGGATCAGCTGTGTCCGAAGGAGACACAGCAATCACAGAGTGAGCCGGATGCGCGCCACAGCGGGGGGCATCGTTCTGGGAGGACGTCTACAGACACCCTCCCAGAACTGGACGATCGCCCTATAGCCATCCTATAGCACGGTCGGGAAGTAGTGAATATACATTTGCATCCCACTTACCTCATCTCGCACTCCTTCACAATGGGTTCACTATTGTCCACCATGCGGAGAACTTCCCGCACATTCTCCTCCAGCCAGGACATGACGGAAGGCTCCTTCCACAGGCCGTGACACCGTCCCACATACAGGGAGATCAGCTGGGACAAGGCGGCAGGCTGGCTGCATATAAATCAAATGGAAAAACGTGTCAATGATTAATGTCCGGAACCAGCAAGACGACAAAGCCGGCTGACCGTCCATCTAGCAACCATCAGAATTATTGGGGTTGTAGAGAGAAAAGACCTCAAACGCCATGCCGATAATTCAAACAGACAAATGTACCGCCAGCCCATTCTGTGCAAACCCAACCACAACCCTTTACAGGGACCTCCAAATATTGCATTCTAGAAAGCTTGAGGCCCAGGGATCCCCCAAAATGTACTACTGATATGCTAGAGGGGGATATTTGAAGATATAGGAGTAGGGTTGAGACCCGATGTTAATTTCTGAAATTTCCTTGCTGAGGGTATGGAAATAGGTATGGGTATAGGTAAGGGTAGGGGTATAGGTATGGGATTGGGTATGGGAATAGGTATGGGTATAGGTAAAGGTATGGGTATAGATATGGGTGTAGGTATGGGAATAGGCATGGGTATAGGTATGGGTATAGATATGGGTATGGGAATAGGTATGGGTATACAAATACGTATAGGTATAGGTATGGGTATAGATATGGGTATGGGAATAGGTATGGGTATACAAATACGTATAGGTATGGGTATGGGAATAGGTTTGGGTATGGGAATAGGTATGGTTATGGGAATAGGTATGGGTATAGATATGGGTATGGGTATCACACACTTTCTTGGCCTAAGGGTAACGTGTCTAATTTTCCCTTTTTATATTTGTTCTAAGGTCATTTTTTTTAAATTTAACATCTGGAAGTAGAGGCCTGTTGCCTTTTCTTTGAGATTGAGATAAAAAAGGGAATAATGTATTTATCAGACGCTGAGAGGAAACTGTACTTTAAGCGGAGTTCCACCCAAAAGTGGAACTTCTGCTCGTCGGATTCCTCCCCCCCTCAGGTGTCTCATTTGGTACCTTTTCAGGGGGGGGAGGGGATACCATGTCCTTTTCCCCACATTCGGGAGCCTGGGCCGCGGTCGCTGACGTCAAGCTCCTGGCGTGAAGCTTCCGGGTTCCCTCACCCTCAATGGCGGCGACAGCACTGTGTGCCGACATCGCTGGACTCCAGGACAGGTAAGTGTCCTAATATTAAAAGTCAGCAGCTACTGTATGTGTACAGGGTGTGTAGCTGCTGACTTTTCATTTTTAAAGGGGCGGCAGCGGGCGATGAAAGAATGCAGGCGGTGATTGTTTTCTGCATGTTTTCTGATGTTGGTCCTAGCAAATCCAATCCAACATCAATGTATACTTATAGATATTATGAGGAATGGTTTTTACACTGTAGCCCTTATTGTCGGATAATAAAAACTTTTTTAACAAAAAAACGAAAAAGAAGGTTCTAGAAAGCTTACACTTTATTCATGCAGACTAGAGAATAGACATGGACACCCGGAATGTTTGCAACTGGGCTTTCCACTCCCCACGTGTGCTGGCTGTGTGGTCCTAAGCTGAGGCTAGAGACCCCAAAAGACTGCAGCTGAGTGCCCTCTGCTGTGAGCTGTGTCCCCCAGACAAGGAATACTTTGCCTTCCCCTGTGCGCCATCCGCTGTGTGCTGCCTGGACAAAGACTGCAGCTGAGTGTCCTCTGCTGTGAGCTGTGTTCCCTGGACAAGGGTTACTTTGCCTCTCCCTGTGTGCCATCTGCTGTGTCTCCCAGACAAGGATCACTTTGCCTTCCCCCGTGTGCCATCCGATGTGTGCTGCCCGGACAAAAACTGCTGCTGAGTGCCCTCTGCTGTGAGCGGTGTCCCCTGGACAAGGAATACTTTGCCTCTCCCTGTGTGCCATCCGTTGTGTGCTGCCCGGACAAAGACTGCTGCTGAGTGCCCTCTGCTGTGAGCTGTGTCCCTTGGACAAGAATTACTTTGCCTCTCCCTGTGTGCCATCTGCTGTGTCCCCCAGACAACGATTACTTTGCCTTCCCCTGTGTGCCATCTGCTGTGTCCCCCAGACAACGATTACTTTGCCTTCCCCTGTGTGCCATCCGCTGTGTGCTGCCTGGACAAAGACTGCTGCTGCGTGCCATTTGCTGTGCGCTGTTTTCCCCCCTGGACAAGGATTACTTTGCCTCTCCCTCTGTGTGCCATCCACTGTGTGCTTCCCGGACAAAGACTGCAGCTAAGTGTCCTCTGCTGTGAGCTGTGTCCCCTGGACAAGGGTTACTTTGCCTCTCCCTGTGTGCCATCTGCTGTGTCCCACAGACAAGGATCACTTTGCCTTCCCCCTTGTGCCATCTGCTGTGTGCTGCCCGGACAAAGACTGCTGCTGAGTGCCCTCTGCTGTGAGCGGTGTCCCCTGGACAAGGATCACTTTGCCTTCCCCCTTGTGCCATCCGCTGTGTGCTGCCCGGACAAAGACTGCTGCTGAGTGTCCTCTGCTGTGAGCTGTGTCCCTTGGACAAGGATTACTTTGCCTCTCCCTGTGTGCCATCTGCTGTGTCCCCCCAGACAACAATTACTTTGCCTTCCCCTGTGTGCCATCCGCTATGTGCTGCCTGGACAAGGACTGCTGCTGCCATCTGCTGTGTGCTGGTTTCCCCCCCGGACAAGGATTACTTTGCCTCTCCCCATGTGCCATCCGCTGTGTGCTGCCCGGACAAGCACTGTGGCTCCGTGCCCTCTGCTGTGTGCTGTCTTAAACCTGCTGGATTAACCCTGCCACCACGCTGCCGCGTGCCCCCCTGTGAGTAAACTGACCCTGTGTTACCAGAACCTTGCCCCCCCCCCCGGTGTGCCCCAAATGGACTCTATGTTACCAGGACTCTGCCTTCCCCCTGTGTGCCCAAACAGTCTCTTGGTTACCAGGACTTTGCTCCCCTGTGTGCCCGAACAGACTCTTAACCCCTGACTGTTGGTAATTCCTGTCGCCTGGCTGCAGGATAACCTTTCACCCTTCAATAAAGCTTGTGTGAGCACTCCTACTCTCCGCGTGTGTCTGTTCCACCCACACCTCCATTACAGGTAAATCTTGGCATCCCCAGCATCTCATCGCCTGACATGTTTTGTTATTGGAGCTGCAGTCTTTGTGTAGAAGAGCAGCCCACCCATGCAGACTGGGATGCAGGGGAAGCCAAGTCTCCTATATTTGTATGATTTGGAGCCGCTCGCTGTAAAGGGAAGTGTAGGAGGGGCAGCCATACAATAATGCTGGACTGCTTACATCAGGGGGTCTCAAACTGGTGGCCCTCCAGCTGTTGCAGAACTACAATTCCCAAGAGGCATTGCAACAAGGCTGACAGTTACAAGCATGACTCCCATAGGTCGAGGCATGATGAGACTTGTAGTTCTGCAACAGCTGGAGGGCCGCCAGTTTGAGACCCCTGGGCCATCTTTATTATCCAACAACCACATAAAAAAGGGTTTTCTTTTTTTTTTACTTTACCTTAGTTGGGTAACAGTTCCAAAAAATGAATGAGAAGCCACAATATTATCCGGCTGAACTCCACAGGCATCCAGAAGCGGTAAAAGAACTAAAAAAGGAGGAGAATCAACAGAAAGGAATCAGAAAAAAATATTTTATATCACAATCTCAGCAATAACAGAGGCCGGCAAGAGTCACCCAGGCCTGAAACTAAGAAGTTACCTTAACCCCTTCAGACCCGGAAGGTTTTACCCCCTTAATGGCCAGGCCATTTTTTTGCGATATGGACACTTTTTGGGACCACTGACATTTATACAGTGATCATAGCTAACAAAAAACACTGAGGGGGCGATCAAGGGGTTAACTGTGTTCCCTAGGCGTGTTTTAACTGTGACGGGGCTGGGCTGGCAGGGGCATGATAGGTCTAACTGATCCCAGTGACAGGGATCAGTAGATCTCTTACATGCCGCCTGTCAGAGCGGGGAACCGCCGCGTTTACATTGGCGGCTCCCTGTTCTGCCTCTAATAGGCGATCGGGGGTCGCCGGTGGACATTGAGTCCGCCTGACCCGCGGCCACATTCACAGAGTGCGCAGCGGGCACGAGAGCGCACCACCGGCGGTGCGCACCTACGTGCAACTGTGCAAATCACCATTTATATACGGCGATTTGCGCAGCGGAGCCACTTTGCAGCAGTAAATCTACGTGAGGCGGTCGGAAAGTGGTTAAAGTAGTTGTAAAGGCTCAAGGTTTTTACCTTTGTACATTCTATGTATGAAGGTAAAAAACCTTCTCTGTGCAGCAGCCCCACCAGTCCACCTTAATACTTACCTGATCCCCATCTCCATCCAGTGATGTGCACGGGAGCCACGGCTCTCCAGAGACTCTCACTCCTCACTGGCCACGTCAGCATAGGGAGCCATCGGCTCCCGCTGCTGTCAATCACAGCCAGTGATCCACTGAGGAGAGAGAGGGGTGAGGGGGTGGAGCCACCGCTCTGTGTGTGAATGCTCTGGGGGCACTCGGCAGGAGGGAGGGGCCAGGATTGCTGGGGACCCCAGAAGAGGAGAGCCGGTAAGTATGACTTTTGTTATTTAATTATCACTTTATAGGGGGTGCAAACTTTCCTTTCTCCATAAAAATAATAAATCTTATCCTTAGCTGCTCTGTGGAACGGCATTGCAGAGGGTGACCCCAAACCTGCTCTTCGGGGGTCCCCTGCTGGCACTTTAGGCTCCTCCCCCTTCCCCGTCTGTGACCATAGGATGCAGCTTTGATGGATCCAATTCCAATTGGACGAAGCTTGATACAGATCCATGGGGAAAGGATGCCGACTACAACTGGGAATATCTCCCCATCAATGAAATAAGAAAAGCTCCGCCCCATCAATGAAATAAGAAAAGCTCCCCCCCATTAATGAAATAAGAAAAGCTTCCCCCCATCAATGAAAGAAAAGCTCCACCCCATCAATGAAATAAGAAAAGCTCCGCCCCATCAATGAAATAAGAAAAGCTCCGCCTCCATCAATGAAATAAGAAAAGCTACGCCCCATCAATGAAAGAAGAAAAGCTCCCCCCATCAATGAAATAAGAAAAGCTCCCTCCCATCAATGAAATAACAGAAGCTCCACCCCATCAATGAAAGAAAAGCTCCGCCCCATCAATGAAATATGAGAAGCTCCACCCCATCAATGAAAGAAAAGCTCCACCCCACCAATGAAATAAGAAAAGCTCCGCCCCATCAATGAAAGAAAAGTTCTGCCCCATCAATGAAATAAGAAAAGCTCCGCCCCATCAATGAAATAAGAAAAGCTCCGCCTCCATCAATGAAATAAGAAATGCTACGCCCCATCAATGAAAGAAGAAAAGCTCCCCCCCATCAATGAAATAAGAAAAGCTCCCCCCATCAATGAAATAACAGAAGCTCCGCCCCATCAATGAAAGAAAAGCTCCGCCCCATCAATGAAATATGAGAAGCTCCGCCCCATCAATGAAAGAAAAGCTCCACCCCCACCAATGAAATAAGAAAAGCTCCGCCCCATCAATGAAAGAAAAGTTCTGCCCCATTAATGAAATAAGAAAAGCTCCGCCTCCATCAATGAAATAAGAAAAGCTCCGCCTCAATCAATGAAATAAGAAAAGCTCCGCCCCACCAATGAAATAAGAAAATCTCCGCCTCTATCAATGAAATAAGAAAAGTTCCACCCCATCAATGAAGTAAGAAAAGCTCCGCCTCCATCAATGAAATAAGAAAAGCTCCGCCTCCATCAATGAAATAAGAAAATCTCCGCCTCCATCAATGAAATAAGAAAAGCTCCGCCCCATCAATGAAATAAGAAAAGCTCCGCCCCATCTATGAAATAAGAGAAGCTCCGCCCCATCAATGAAAGAAAATCTCCGCCCCATCAATGAAATAAGAAAAGCTCCGCCCCATCAATGAAATATGAGAAGCTCCGCCCCATCAATGAAATAAGAAAAGCTCTGCCCCATCAATGAAATAAGAGAAGCTCCGCCCCATCAATAAAAGAAAAGCTCCGCCCCATCAATGAAATAGGAAAAGCTCTGCCCCATCAATGAAATAAGAGAAGCTCCGCCCCATCAATGAAATAAGAGAAGCTCCGCCCCATCAAAGAAAGAAAAGCTCCCCCCATCAATGAAATAGGAAAAGCTCTGCCCCATCAATAAAATAAGAGAAGCTCCACCCCATCAATGAAATAAGAGAAGCTCCGCCCCATCAATAAAATAAGAGAAGCTCCACCCCATCAATGAAATAAGAGAAGCTCCGCCACATCAATAAAATAAGAGAAGCTCCACCCCATCAATAAAAGAAGCTCCACCCCATCAATGAAATAAGAGAAGCTCCGCCCCATCAAAGAAAGAAAAGCTCCGCCCCATCAATAAAATAGGAAAAGCTCCGCCCCATCAATAAAATAAGAGAAGCTCCGCCCCATCAATAAAATAAGAGAAGCTCCGCCCCATCAATGAAATAAGAGAAGGTTCTGCTTTGAAGAAAACTTTATTTACATCGAGCGACAGAAGGACACTCACCTCCCGGGAACATTATCAGCGATTGCTGTAGGAGATTTGCTGCTCGGCTGGAGGCGTTTTTCTCCTCTTCCTCCGATATTTCATCCTGCAGGCTAAACTGCAATAGCGCCAGCGGGACGGAGAATGCAAAGTTGGGGAGCTGAGACAAATTCCGGTGTGCCTAGAAGTATAAATGAGAGGTGACCCCTGGGTGTGATTCTCTGCTACACTGCTGGGTATCACAAAAAACGTCTGCCTGAGGGTGCGAATGTTTCCATCGATCACTGAAGGGTGCATTCGATATCCGAATACTGCACTTCACTGCAGCTTGCCTGGAGCGAGGATCGCTTACTATTTACACAGAGAATCGTTACATCCCGGAACTTTCTTATGGATTTCTGATTTTTTTTTTACCCCGGACGATGTCCATGCGGACGAAACGCGTCGGATGAGGACCGTGTGCCTATTGCAGTTGTGTTTATTCTGTTTCTGTCGGCTTTTATTCTTGTATGTACACCTATTCTTAATAAAAGGGTGTTTGGTACTTCACTATGTGGACTGTGCCCCCCCCCCCATACATGTACCCCTCTAAGAGAATTCTAAGAGCTTCCACTGATCTGAGTGAACCCATTTCTATCTGGCTGCTGATTGGAGGAGTGAACCCATTTCTATCTGGCTGCTGATTGGAGGAGTGAACCCATCTCCATCTGGCTGCTGATTGGAGGAGAGAACCCATTTCTATCTGGCTGCTGATTGGAGGAGGGAATCCATTTCTATCTGGCTGCTGATTGGAGGAGTGAACCCATTTCTATCTGGCTGCTGATTGGAGGAGAGAACCCATTTCTATCTGGCTGCTGATTGGAGGAGAGAACCCATTTCTATCTGGCTGCTGATTGGAGGAGCGAACCCATTTCCATCTGGCTGCTGATTGGAGGAGTGAACCCATCTCTATCTGGCTGCTGATTAGAGGAGGGAACCCATTTCCAACTGGCTGCTGCTTGGAGGAGTGAACCCATTTCTATCTGGCTGCTGATTGGAGGAGAGAACCCATTTCTATCTGGCTGCTGATTGGAGGAGTGAACCCATTTCCACCTGGCTGCTGATTGGAGGAGTGAACCCATCTCTATCTGGCAGCTGATTGGAGGAGTGAACCCATTTCTATCTGGCTGCTGATTGGAGGAGTGAACCCATCTCCATCTGGCTGCTGATTGGAGAGAACCCATTTCTATCTGGCTGCTGATTGGAGGAGGGAATCCATTTATATCTGGCTGCTGATTGGAGGAGTGAACCCATTTCTATCTGGCTGCTGATTGGAGGAGCGAACCCATTTCCACCTGGCTGCTGATTGGAGGAGTGAACCCATTTCCACCTGACTGCTGATTAGAGGAGGGAACCCATTTCTATCTGGCTGCTGAATGGAGGAGTGAACCCATTTCTATCTGGCTGCTGATTGGAGGAGAGAACCCTTTTCTATCTGGCTGCTGATTGGAGGAGTGAACCCATTTCCACCTGACTGCTGATTAGAGGAGGGAACCCATTTCTATCTGGCTGCTGATTGGAGGAGAGAACCCATTTCTATCTGGCTGCTGATTGGAGGAGAGAACCCATTTCCATCTGGCTGCTGATTGGAGGAGTGAACCCATTTCTATCTGGCTGCTGATTGGAGGAGCGAACCCATTTCTATCTGGCTGCTGATTGGAGGAGCGAACCCATTTCTATCTGGCTGCTGATTGGAGGAGTGAACCCATTTCTATCTGGCTGCTGATTGGAGGAGTGAACCCATTTCTATCTGGCTGCTGATTAGAGGAGGGAACCCATTTCTATCTGGCTGCTGATTGGAGGAGAGAACCCATTTCTATCTGGCTGCTGATTGGAGGAGAGAACCCATTTCCATCTGGCTGCTGATTAGAGGAGGGAACCCATTTCTATCTGGCTGCTGAATGGAAGAGTGAACCCATTTCCATCTGGCTGCTGATTGGAGGAGGGAACCCATTTCTATCTGGCTGCTGAATGGAGGAGTGAACCCATTTCTATCTGGCTGCTGATTGAAGGAGCGAACCCATTTCTATCTGGCTGCTGATTGGAGGAGAGAACCCATTTCTATCTGGCTGCTGATTGGAGGAGTGAACCCATTTCTATCTGGCTGCTGATTGGAGGAGTGAACCCATTTCTATCTGGCTGCTGATTGGAGGAGAGAACCCATTTCCATCTGGCTGCTGATTGGAGGAGAGAACCCTTTTCTATCTGGCTGCTGATTGGAGGAGCGAACCCATTTCTTTCTGGCTGCTGATTGGAGGAGCGAACCCATTTCTATCTGGCTGCTGATTGGAGGAGAGAACCCATTTCTATCTGGCTGCTGATTGGAGGAGGGAACCCATTTCTATCTGGCTGCTGATTGGAGGAGCGAACCCATTTCCACCTGGCTGCTGATTGGAGGAGTGAACCCATTTCCACCTGACTGCTGATTAGAGGAGGGAACCCATTTCTATCTGGCTGCTGATTGGAGGAGCGAACCCATTTCTATCTGGCTGCTGATTGGAGGAGAGAACCCATTTCTATCTGGCTGCTGATTGGA
>BLSH010197891.1:10691-28369 GCA_018402905.1 Glandirana rugosa
GCCCCCCCCCCCCCCCCAACACAAGTGTACAGTAGCATCTCACGGTGCCTTGTGATCTTTACCCTTTATGCACACAGGTGGGTTTTTTTTTTTACCGACTTCAAACGCCCCTCCGTGTTACCCTGGGTGTCGGTGCACAGATGGACTTTCAGAATATTTTAGTGATGGGCGTTTACAGGCAGGGAAAAAAAAAAAAACCCAGGGCATTTGCGTCCAGGAGCTGAAAAAACGCTTGACACATGTAAATGGGTGTGAACACCGGGGGCATTTAGTCCTTGAGCTTTAATTCATTTCCGGCCGAATGAAATGAACGCCCAAGTGCTTGTAAAGCAGCCTTAACGCTTGTAGGGGCGTTAGAAACTTTTACAAGCGCCAGGCCTTTTTTTCTGGCAAAAGGTTGCTGCCAAGAGGAAGGGCATTCTTAAAACTTCCTGCGTGCATAAAGCCTTATAGCATTAGGATAATCATCCTCGCAGGAGAGCAGGTGCTGCATGGCTCTATCACAGGGTGTCACATGCTGTTGGGTGCTGACTTTGCTATGGCTGTGGTACAATCTGTAACACACAGGACAGCCAAAAATGAACAAAGTCAGCACCCAACAGCATGTGAGACACTGACAGAGCCATGCAGCGCCTGCTCTCCTGTGCCGATAACATGTCATAAGCAGGGGAGGGCTGGGCCAGGGGGCAGGGTGGCAATTGCCCCCCAGGCCACCCCAACTTACATTCGAAAAGGCCGGCGACCATTGCCCGCTGATAATATTTTCTTTTTTGTTGAGGAAGTAGGGGCAAGGGGCGTGGCTGCCAACTAACTGCAAGCAGAGGGGGGTGGGGGCACCCAGGGCCGGCCCTACCATGGATGATGTGTATTATAGGAGCCGGTCCAGGAGGTGGCACTTCGTATGACAGCATCCGCACCAGGTAAGCAGGAGATCCCTGCTCTTTGTAATCCAGCGGCTCTTCTCTCTCTGCATTGCAGACTACATTGGATGGGCACTGATCAGGCTGTATTGATGGGCACTGATCAGGCTGTGCCGATGGGCACTGGCAAGGCCGCATTGATGGGCACTGATGAGGTTTAGCTCATGTGTACTGGTGAGGCTGCATTGATTGACACTGGTGAGGCTAAGCTGATGGGAACTGAGGCTGCATTGATGGGTGCTGGTGAGGCTGCACTGATGGGCACTGATGAGGCTGCAGGGCACTGATCAGACTGCATTGATGGGCACCGAGGCTGCATTGATGGGCACTGATGAGGCTGCATTGATGGGCATTGATGAGGCTGCATTGATGGGCATTGATGAGGCTGCATTGATGCATTATTTTTGTTAAACCTCCTTTGTTGCTATTAACATTAAATGATGTTACCACATTGTATCATATTTGTCTTGCTTCATAACATCGATATCCGTTCTAAAACCTGGTGGGCATGGATGGTGAGCTGATTCGGTGGTTCAATGGACCACTTGACTGGACTTGCCCCCCAGGCCTAAGGCTGCCAGCCCTCCCCTGGTCATAAGGCACTGTGAGGGTTTGGATGATTCTGATTACAACATGTAACACTTCTGTCACAACTCCGTAACTCTGCCTCTGCACAACTCACTGTGCGCTGCCCCGTGCGTTCCGCGCGGCACCACCCTTCGCCGCTGTCAGTCTTGCTCCCTGCAGCTCACTCACATCAGTCCTTGGAAGAGTGGAGCAAGTAAATCACGGTACGGATCACTCCGCCAAACACCAGGGAAGGAGAACAGCGGGCGGAACGTCAGAGCATGTAGCTAGGCACAGGAATGTGTAACTCCGCCTGAAAATGAAAAAATAGTCCCCCTCAGCTCCCACCTCCTGAGGCCCTCTGCTAACCTGATGGGGCCCAGGAAAATATAGTTATACACTCCCCAAGCCAGGAGGAGCGGGGGATGTCATTTATTGAGCCCTATTTATTTGTTTAAAAGAAATGCACTACAAAGCTGCCTGGGCCCCCCTAATGAGTTGATAGGACCCGGGCCCAGTACAACAGGGATCGTGTGGATAGACAAAGCCTTTAAAGGCGAAGGGGCAGGAATTTTTCCATACAGGCAGAGGTGTAACTAGAACCTTAAGGGACCCCCCCCCCCCCCCACCGGTGCAAGAAATTATGAAGGGCCCCCCCTGACCCCTAGCCAGGGCCCTTTCCTCTTCCCACTGATCCTGGGGCCTTTTACTCCCATCTCGGGTCCCTTTATTACAGTCCTATCGAATAAACGAATAGTTACCGAGCCTCCCATTCATTCAGAAATGGAAGTATAGTAAAAACAGGCTACTATGCTTCAGTTATGAATCAACCAATCGGTACCAATCACTGACGCTGTCCATTCAGAAAAGGAAGGAGGTGGTAAATGAGGAATTTACCGAGCCGTTCCCATCTCTCCATCATGACTCATCTTCTACAGGAGGGGGGAAGACAGCAGCTCTGTGGGGGGGACCAGGGAAGCACACAGGGGCCCTGGGAACAGCAGAAGACAAGTAACCTGGATAGGAGGGGCTGCGGAGGCAGCATATAGAGGAACCAATCTCCTGTATTAGGAGGAAAATGGAGGAGATTGGTTCCTCTAAATGCTGCCCCTGCCATCCCTCCTATCCAGGTGTACAACGGAGGCACACGGTCCCCCTTGAAAATTCAACCCCTACAACCCCTGTAGTTACGCCCCTGCATAAAGGTCTGAGAGGCATCGAGTCATCGGTGGAGGGAGAAGTGAGAATGGTGGGAGTGCTACAATGTAAAGTAGTGAGTGTACAGCTTGTATAACATTGTAAATTTGCTGTCCCCTCAAAATAACTCAACACACAGCCATTAATGTCTAAACCGCTGGCAACAAAAGTGAGTACACCCCTAAGTGAAAATGTCAAAATTGGGCCCAAAGCGTCAATATTTTGTGTGGCAATCATGTTCCAGCACTGCCTTAACCCTCTTGGGCATGGAGTTCACCAGAGCTTCACAGGTTGCCACTGGAGTCCCCTTCTCCTCCTCCATGATGACATCACGCAGCTGGTGGATGTTAGAGACCTTGCGCTCCTCCACCTTCCATTTGAGGTTGGGTGAATGCATTCATATAAAAAAGGAGCACATGGGCTCAAGGTCAGGAGTTCCTGCCCACCCAGACCTCAGAGGTGGAGGTGTGTGGTCAGTTGCTGGCTGCTAGGTTTTGGGGCCTATCCAGGAGGCTGCCAGATGCTGGGCCTGGTCGAGGCCTAGCTGGAGTTGCTGAAGCTACAGCCCAGAATTCCTTTAAAGCTGACAGAGGGGACGTCCTTGGATCCTGTCTGGTATCACAGTGGCAAAGTGTCGCTTGGAAGTTGGAAGGAGGCTACCTGCTGTCCCGGGACATGGTGTGAGTACAGACCCATGAAGGGATCCCTGAGATTGGGTTGCTACATGTATTACTGACATCAGTCTGCTACCTGTATTACTGACATCAGTCTGCTACCTGTATTACTGAGATCAGTCTGCTACCTGCATTACTGAGATGAGCCTGCTACCTGTATTACTGAGATCAGTCTGCTACCTGTATTACTGAGATCAGTCTGCTACCTGTATTACTGAGATCAGTCTGCTACCTGTATTACTGAGATGAGTCTGCTACCTGTATTACTGAGATCAGTCTGCTACCTGTATTACTGAGATCAGTCTTCTACCTGTATTACTGACATCAATCTGCTACCTGTATTACTGAGATCAGTCTGCTACCTGTATTACTGAGATCAGTCTGCTACCTGTATTACTGAGATCAGTCTGCTACCTGTATTACTGAGATTGGTCTGCTACCTGTATTACTGAGATCGGTCTGCTACCTGTATTACTGAGATCAGTCTGCTACCTGTATTACTGAGATCAGTCTGCTACCTGTATTACTGAGATCAGTCTGCTACCTGCATTACTGAGATGAGCCTGCTACCTGTATTACTGAGATCAGTCTGCTACCTGTATTACTGAGATCAGTCTGCTACCTGTATTACTGAGATGAGTCTGCTACCTGTATTACTGAGATGAGTCTGCTACCTGTATTACTGAGATCAGTCTGCTACATGTATTACTGAGATCAGTCTTCTACCTGTATTACTGACATCAATCTGCTACCTGTATTACTGAGATCAGTCTGCTACCTGCATTACTGAGATCAGTCTGCTACCTGCATCACTGAGATCAGTCTGTTACCTGTATTACTGAGATCGGTCTGCTACCTGTATTACTGAGATCAGTCTGCTACCTGTATTACTGAGATCAGTCTGCTACCTGTATTACTGAGATTGGTCTGCTACCTGTATTACTGAGATCGGTCTGCTACCTGTATTACTGAGATCAGTCTGCTACCTGTATTACTGAGATCAGTCTGCTACCTGCATCACTGAGATCAGTCTGTTACCTGTATTACTGAGATCAGTCTGCTACCTGTATTACTGAGATCAGTCTGCTACCTGTATTACTGAGATCAGTCTGCTACCTGTATTACTGAGATCGGTCTGCTACCTGTATTACTGAGATCAGTCTGCTACCTGTATTACTGAGATCAGTCTGCTACCTGTATTACTGAGATCAGTCTGCTACCTGTATTACTGAGATCAGTCTGATACCTGTATTACTGACATACGTCTGCTACCTGTATTACTGAGATCAGTCTGCTACCTGTATTACTTAGATCAGTCTGCTACCCGTATTACTGAGATCAGTCTGCTACCCGTATTACTGAGATGAGCCTGCTACCTGCATCACTGAGATGAGTCTGCTACCTGTATTACTGAGATCAGTCTGCTACCTGTATTACTGAGATCAGTCTGCTACCTGTATTACTGAGATCAGTCTGCTACCTGTATTACTGAGATCAGTCTGCTACCTGTATTACTGAGAGGCTGGGGTAGGTAAAAAAACCCATTCGGCTTTAGAACCACTTTAATTTCTGTTCTCTGTAGAGATGCAGCGAAATTTCGGCAGCCGAAAACTATCAGCATTTTTGGCCAAAATCTGTGTTTTCGGTCGAAACAAAAAATGGGTCGATACCGTATGTGTGCATCACATACCCTGCAATGGATGTGGGAGATTAGTAGATTCACAATGCACAGGGAGTGCTGCTTGTAGGAGCTGCTCTGTGCATGAAATTGTAAGCTAATTATTTGTAATACATGGAAGGTGGAAGGATACATTGTAATACATGGAAGGTGGAAGGATACATTGTAATACATGGAAGGTGGAAGGATACATTGTAATACATGGAAGGTGGAAGGATACATTGTAGACATAGAAGGTGGAAGGATACATTGTAATACATGGAAGGTGGAAGGATACATTGTAATACATGGAAGGTGGAAGGATACATTGTAATACATGGAAGGTGGAAGGATACATTGTAGACATAGAAGGTGGAAGGATACATTGTAATACATGGAAGGTGGAAGGATACATTGTAATACATGGAAGGTGGAAGGATACATTGTAATACATGGAAGGTGGGAGGATACATTGTAGACATGGAAGGTGGAAGGATACATTGTAATACATGGAAGGTGGAAGGATACATTGTAATACATGGAAGGTGGAAGGATACATTGTAATACATGGAAGGTGGAAGGATACATTGTAGACATGGAAGGTGGAAGGATACATTGTAATACATGGAAGGTGGAAGGATACATTGTAACACGTGGAAGGTGGAAGGATACATTGTAATACATGGAAGGTGGAAGGATACATTGTAATACATGGAAGGCGGAAGGATACATTGTAATACATGGAAGGCGGAAGGATACATTGTAATACATGGAAGGTGGAAGGATACATTGTAATACATGGAAGGTGGAAGGATACATTGTAATACATGGAAGGTGGAAGGATACATTGTAATACATGGAAGGTGGAAGGATACATTGTAGACATAGAAGGTGGAAGGATACATTGTAATACATGGAAGGCGGAAGGATACATTGTAATACATGGAAGGTGGAAGGATACATTGTAATACATGGAAGGTGGAAGGATACATTGTAATACATGGAAGGTGGAAGGATACATTGTAATACATGGAAGGAGTCGGGTCAGAGCCGCCTGTTATGGGCACAGAGGAGCGATCGATGATTGAAGATGCCAGTACGATGGATTTCATGGGCATTTTTCAGGATATGAAGAGCAGCTGATCCCTGGAAAGCGACACCGCGCAGCCACCAGCGAGGGGAACTGCGCTATTTATAACCGCTTCTCACTCTGATGAATAAGTGATAGGCTGGAGGCCGGGTTCAGCTTCTCCTGTAATTAATTCAGACGCTGCCGGCGGTCTGCGAGGTGTCAGTTGGTTAGACTGGAATTTTGGGGAAAAGAAGCGACTGCTCTACTTTTCCTATGTTCGGCCTACTCTGAAATCTTTCACTTTTATATTATCACTTTATTTAAACCCAGCGATTCTAAAGAGAAATTCTGAGCACTGAGGAAATTCAGTCTATGGACTGCTGCTATAGCGCTGTGCTCATAAGTTTACATACCCTGGCAGAATTGATGATTTCTTGGCCATTGGTCAGAGAATATGAATGAGAACACAAAAACTTTTCTCTCACCCATGGTTGGTGTTTGGCTGAAGCCATTTATTATCAATCAGCTGTGTTTCCTCTTTTTATATCATAATGACAACAGAAACTCCCCAAATGACCCTGATCAAAAGTTTACACACCCCAGTTTTTAATCCTGTGTATTGCCCCCTTTAACATCAATGACAGCTTGAAGTCTTTTGTGGGTGATGAGGCTTTTTATCTTCTCAGAGGGTAAAGCTGCCCATTCCTCAGTTCCTGGAAATTCTTGGGCTGTCTTGCATGATTTGCATGTTTGAGGTCTCCCCAGAGTGGCTCAATGATATTGAGGTCAGGAGACTGAGATGGCCACTCCAGATCCTTCACTTTATTCTGCTGTAGCCAATGACAGGTCGGCTTGGCCTTGTGTTTTGAATCATTGTCATGTTGGAATGTCCAAGTACATCCCATGCGCAGCTTTCTGTCCAGTCACACACAGAGCTGTGGCTCAGCCCCACCCCCTCTCTCTCCTCATTGGCTCACTGGCTATGATTGACTGCTGTTGTCTCAGCCAATGAGGAGGGGAAGTCCCTGGAGAGCCAAGATTCACGTGCACATCTCTGGATGGGGAGGGATCAGGGGGTGCTGCACACAGAAGGTGTTTTACCTTCATGCATAGAATGTATCCAGGTATAAAACCTTGAGCCTTTACAACCACCTTATGATTTTAAGAAAACGAAAAGCTTGTGTAGGTATCTGCAGCCGCCATCTACTGCTAGCTGCTGATATGACAGGGTTATGTATAATTATACAGCACTTCCTGTCCCTGGGTTGTTGGCTCTGAAAACCCCAGAAGGCTGGAGTGAAGGGAGAGAGAAAGTCTCAGCCACGTGTCCTGTCTGGGGGAGTTGCTGCTGTTGTATTTTTACCCAGACCAGAAGTGGAGACTCATATTGCCGGATATCTGGAGAACAGTTGGCCGATCTTCCTGTGACCACAAATCTTGTCTTCAGGTCTCCAACACAAAGACAGATGCAACATTTATCTGGAGGGATCTCTGTTAATAAGGATATATACCGGGTATACATGCACAATTCCCCCAGGACAGCTTTGGGGCCCTCTTCTGCTAATATCTGTTTGTACATCGGATGTATGGACTGTTATTAATCTCTTCTTATACAAAGCTTGTATTATTTCTATACTGGTGTATAAACATATACTTATGGCTAATGTTATATGCTGGTTACAGTGGTTCTTCTGCTCTCAATTACTTTCATTAGATTACTGATTCATTTGCCAGGAAGGGAATCCCCTCTGTTCACAGAGGCCCTGTCCTGGGTGGGGGGCCCTGTCCTGGGTGCAAATCCTGTCCTGGGTGCATGTTCTGTCCTGGGTGGTGGCTCTGTCCTGGGTGGGGGCCCTGTCCTGGGTGGAGGCCCTGTTCTGGGTGGGGCCCTGTCCTGGGGGGAGGTCCTGTCCTGGGTGGAGGCCAAGTCCTGGGTGGGGCGACCATCCTGGGTGGAGGCCCTGTCCTGGGTGCAAGTCCTGTCCTGGACTGGGGCCCTGTCCTGGGTAGGGGCCCTGTTATGGATGAAGGTCCTCTCCTGGGTAGGGACCCTGTGCTGGGTGGAGGTCCTGTCCTGGGTGGAGGTCCTGTCCTGAGTGGAGGTCCTGTCCTGTGTGGGGGCCCTGTCCTGGGTGGGGGCCCTCTCCTGGGTGGAGGTCCTGTCCTAGGTGGAGGCCCTGTCCTGGGTGGAGGTCCTGTCCTGTGTGGGGGCCCTGTCCTGGGTGGGGGCCCTGTCCTGGGTGGAGGTCCTGTCCTAGGTGGAGGCCCTGTCCTGGGTGGAGGTCCTGTCCTTTGTGGAGGCCCTGTCCTGGGTGGAGGTCCTGTCCTAGGTGCAGGTCCTGTCCTGTGTGGGGGCCCTGTCCTGGGTAGGGGCCCTGTGGTGGGAGGGAGTCCCTGTCCAGGGCGGAGTCCCTCTCCTGGGTGGGAGCCCTGTCCTGGGTGGAGGCCCTGTCCAGGTTGAGGGCCCTGTTCTGAGTGGAGTCCCTGTCCTAGGCGGAGGCCCTGTCCTGGGTGCAAGTCCTGTCCTGGGTGGATGTCCTGTCCAGGTTGAGGGCCCTGTCTGGAGTGGGGGACCTGTCTTAGGTGGAGGTTCTGTCCTGGGTGACAGCTCTGTCCTGGGTGGGAGTCCTGTGTGGTTTCCTTGTTCTGGGTGAGGGTCTGTCCTGGGTGGCGGCCTCATCCAAGATGAAGGTCCTGTGCTTGGGAGAGGCCCTGTTCAGGGTAAGGGCCCTGTCCTGAGTGGGGGGCCTTGTCTTAGGTGGGGCCCTGTCCTGGGTGGGAGTCCTGTCCTTGTGGGAGTCCTGTCCTGGGTGGGGGTCCTGTCCTGGGTGGGGACCCTGTCCTGGGTGCAAGTCCCATCCTGGGTGGGGGCCCTGTCCTGGGCAGAGTCCCTGTCCTGGGTGGGGGCCCTGTCCTGGGTGGAGGCCCTGTCCTTGGTGTAAGTCCTGTCCTTGATGGGGGCCCTGACCTAGGTGGGGCCCCTGTACTGGGTTGGGGCCCTGTCCTGGATGAAGGTCCTGTTCTGGGTGGGGGGCCCTGTCCAGTAGTAAATATGTAATTTACCAGCGCCTTCCTTTTCTAAATGAACACACTCACTTACTGTGTTCATTCATTTAATAAACGGTGCTTACTATGCTTCAGTTTGTGAATGAACAGGAAGCCGCTCAGCACAGAGCACTTCCCATTCCTTCCCTGTCAGTGCAGCTGACCTTTGGGGTGCACAGCTCACCCCTAATGTAATAGGCTGTGAATTTTGCTGGGAATGCTTTGATGCAGACTTGGAATGTTACAGAAAAGTCCACTTTAGCACATTGCTCAGAAAAGCAGGAAATTATCACTGACGCGGTGCTCTTAGAGCCACACTGACCTCGCCCTATAGGGCCACACGTGTCTGAATGTCACCTGACGCTCCGTGTGTGAGGAGAAAGGGTTAATCCCAGAGATCCTGGAAAGTCAGGTGGGGGGAGGGGGGGGGTGATGAAGTGTCAGCTCACACGTCTCTGTGTGCAATCACAGGTGTGATGATGATGTGCCATGCGACTCCGAGTTCAGCTGCTCCCCCCCCCACCTAGAATTATCCCTCCTCTCCATAAAGCTACATCTGCCCAGACCCCCCGCTTACCGACCGCGTATCACCCACCTCACCCCCAACCAGTGCCGGGTGCGTCACACTGCTGCATAGAACACTCAGACTTCAGAGAAGAATTCCAGGTCTGGATATATTCTACATCGTTACATTGTTCCAGCTTGGACTAATCTATGTACCATACCTGGCTGATGCCCCTGGAAATCACTGATGTGGACACTGCTACTACACTGCTACTACAAAGCTGCTACTACTACACTGCTACTACAAAGCTACTGCTACTACAAAGCTACTACACCACTACTACACCGCTACTACAATGCAATTACACAGCCACTACACAGCTACTACACCATTACTACACTGCTACTACACCACCACTACACTGCTACTACAACGCTACTACACCACTACCCCAATGATCTCCTTTGGCTCCTGGGTCCAGCGCCATGTGGCTGCCCTGCTACATTCTGAACACAGGAGGTTGGCCGCTTGGCACCGCCAGGTCTGGTTTTATACAGAGAAATTGCAACGTTACAAACAGACTGCCCCTCCCCCCACCTATAACCGCCCTTCACAGCCAGGAGCCCTGGAAGGGCAACGCATGCAAAACCAAAGAAAAATTCCCAGCTCAACTCACCGACCAGCCTGCAACCAACCAAACGATCCTCACAGATTTCATGGGAAGGAAAATAGCGGCTGAGGGGTAAACTGAGCCCGGAATTTTCTATGGTTCTGTCTGAGAAATGCAGAGATTGGTTGAAGCTGCAACAATGTAACCCAGGTATAAAATATCCACAGCCGGAATCCCCCTTTATATTCACCTCTGCCGTTCAATCAATGATTCAATAACATCTCATTGTTTCCTTATATTATAGATCACCTATAGTCCTACAGACCCATTGTTTCCTTATATTATAGATCACCTATAGACCTACAGACCCATTGTTTCCTTATATTATAGACCACCTATAGTCCTACAGACCCATTGTTTCCTTATATTATAGAGACCACCTATAGACCTACAGACCCATTGTTTCCTTATATTATAGACCACCTATAGTCCTACAGACCCATTGTTTCCTTATATTATAGACCACCTATAAACCTACAGACCCATTGTTTCCTTATATTATAGACCACCTATAGTCCTACAGACCCATTGTTTCCTTATATTATAGAGACCACCTATAGACCTACAGACCCATTGTTTCCTTATATTATAGACCACCTATAGACCTACAGACCCATTGTTTCCTTATATTATAGACCACCTATAGACCTACAGACCCATTGTTTCCTTCTATTATAGACCACCTATAGACCTACAGACCCATTGTTTCCTTATATTATAGAGACCACCTATAGACCTACAGATCCATTGTTTCCTTATATTATAGACCACCTATAGTCCTACAGACCCATTGTTTCCTTATATTATAGACCACCTATAGACCTACAGACCCATTGTTTCCTTATATTATAGAGACCACCTATAGACCTACAGACCCATTGTTTCCTTATATTATAGACCACCTATAGTCCTACAGACCCATTGTTTCCTTCTATTATAGAGACCACCTATAGTCCTACTGACCCATTGTTTCCTTATATTATAGAGACCACCTATAGACCTACAGATCCACTGTTTCCTTATATTATAGAGACCACCTATAGACCTACAGACCCATTGTTTCCTTCTATTATAGAGACCACCTATAGTCCTACAGACCCATTGTTTCCTTCTATTATAGAGACCACCTATAGTCCTACAGACCCATTGTTTCCTTCTATTATAGAGACCACCTATAGTCCTACTGACCCATTGTTTCCTTATATTATAGACCACCTATAGACCTACAGACCCATTGTTTCCTTCTATTATAGAGACCACCTATAGTCCTACTGACCCATTGTTTCCTTATATTATAGAGACCACCTATAGACCTACAGACCCATTGTTTCCTTATATTATAGACCACCTATAGTCCTACAGACCCATTGTTTCCTTATATTATAGACCACCTATAGACCTACAGACCCATTGTTACCTTATATTATAGACCACCTATAGACCTACAGACCCATTGTTTCCTTCTATTATAGAGACCACCTATAGACCTACAGATCCATTGTTCCCTTATATTATAGACCACCTATAGACCTACAGACCCATTGTTTCCTTATATTATAGAGACCACCTATAGAGCTACAGACCCGTTGTTTCCTTATATTATAGACCACCTATAGTCCTACAGACCCATTGTTTCCTTATATTATAGACCACCTATAGACCTACAGACCCGTTGTTTCCTTATATTATAGAGACCACCTATAGTCCTACAGACCCATTGTTTCCTTATATTATAGAGACCACCTATAGACCTACAGACCCATTGTTTCCTTATATTATAGAGACCACCTATAGTCCTACAGACCCATTGTTTCCTTATACTATAGAGACCACCTATAGACCTACAGACCCATTGTTTCCTTATATTATAGAGACCACCTATAGTCCTACAGACCCATTGTTTCCTTATATTATAGACCACCTATAGACCTACAGACCCATTGTTTCCTTATATTATAGAGACCACCTATAGTCCTACAGACCCATTGTTTCCTTATATTATAGAGACCACCTATAGAGCTACAGACCCATTGTTTCCTTATATTATAGACCACCTATAGTCCTACAGACCCATTGTTTCCTTATATTATAGAGACCACCTATAGACCTACAGACCCATTGTTTCCTTATATTATAGAGACCACCTATAGAGCTACAGACCCATTGTTTCCTTATATTATAGACCACCTATAGACCTACAGACCCATTGTTTCCTTATATTATAGAGACCACCTATAGAGCTACAGACCCATTGTTTCCTTATATTATAGACCACCTATAGACCTACAGACCCATTGTTTCCTTATATTATAGACCACCTATAGACCTACAGACCCATTGTTTCCTTATATTATAGAGACCACCTATAGACCTACAGACCCATTGTTTCCTTATATTATAGACCACCTATAGACCTACAGATCCATTGTTCCCTTATATTATAGAGACCACCTATAGAGCTACAGACCCGTTGTTTCCTTATATTATAGACCACCTATAGTCCTACAGACCCATTGTTTCCTTATATTATAGACCACCTATAGACCTACAGACCCATTGTTTCCTTATATTATAGAGACCACCTATAGACCTACAGGCCCATTGTTTCCTTATATTATAGACCACCTATAGACCTACAGACCCATTGTTCCCTTATATTATAGACCACCTATAGACCTACAGACCCATTGTTTCCTTATATTATAGACCACCTATAGACCTACAGACCCATTGTTTCCTTATATTATAGACCACCTATAGACCTACAGATCCATTGTTCCCTTATATTATAGAGACCACCTATAGAGCTACAGACCCGTTGTTTCCTTATATTATAGACCACCTATAGTCCTACAGACCCATTGTTTCCTTATATTATAGACCACCTATAGTCCTACAGACCCATTGTTTCCTTATATTATAGACCACCTATAGACCTACAGACCCATTGTTTCCTTCTATTATAGAGACCACCTATAGTCCTACAGACCCATTGTTTCCTTCTATTATAGAGACCACCTATAGTCCTACAGACCCGTTGTTTCCTTATATTATAGACCACCTATAGACCTACAGACCCATTGTTACCTTATATTATAGACCACCTATAGTCCTACAGACCCATTGTTTCCTTATATTATAGACCACCTATAGACCTACAGACCCATTGTTTCCTTATATTATAGACCACCTATAGGCCTACAGACCCATTGTTTCCTTCTATTATAGAGACCACCTATAGACCTACAGATCCATTGTTCCCTTATATTATAGACCACCTATAGACCTACAGACCCATTGTTTCCTTATATTATAGACCACCTATAGACCTACAGACCCATTGTTTCCTTCTATTATAGAGACCACCTATAGACCTACAGACCCATTGTTACCTTATATTATAGACCACCTATAGACCTACAGACCCATTGTTACCTTATATTATAGACCACCTATAGACCTACAGATCCATTGTTCCCTTATATTATAGACCACCTATAGACCTACAGACCCATTGTTTCCTTCTATTATAGAGACCACCTATAGACCTACAGACCCATTGTTTCCTTATATTATAGAGACCACCTATAGGCCTACAGACCCATTGTTTCCTTCTATTATAGAGACCACCTATAGACCTACAGATCCATTGTTCCCTTATATTATAGAGACCACCTATAGACCTACAGACCCATTGTTTCCTTATATTATAGACCACCTATAGACCTACAGACCCATTGTTTCCTTATATTATAGACCACCTATAGACCTACAGACCCATTGTTTCCTTCTATTATAGAGACCACCTATAGTCCTACAGACCCATTGTTTCCTTATATTATAGACCACCTATAGGCCTACAGACCCATTGTTTCCTTCTATTATAGAGACCACCTATAGACCTACAGACCCATTGTTTCCTTATATTATAGACCACCTATAGTCCTACAGACCCATTGTTTCCTTATATTATAGACCACCTATAGTCCTACAGACCCATTGTTTCCTTATATTATAGACTACCTATAGTCCTACAGACCCATTGTTCCCTTATATTATAGACCACCTATAGACCTACAGGCCCATTGTTTCCGTTAGACCATCTATAGACCTACAGACCCATTGTTTCCTTATATTATAGACCACCTATAGACCTACAGACTCATTGTTTCCTTATATTATAGACCACCTATAGTCCTACAGACCCATTGTTTCCTTATAGACCCTCTATAGACCTACAGACCCATTGTTTCCTTATAGACCCTCTATAGAGCTACAGGCCCGTTGTTTTCAGTTTTAGAAATAAAAGTTCCCATTGCTCTCATAGATGCTGCCGGCCAGTAACTCTCCTGATCCAGCAATCGGCTTCCTGGCACAGACTAGGAAAGCTCTATGTTGAGTCCATTCAAGGTTCTCATTTTAACCACTTCCCACCCGCCGTATAGTGAAATGACGGCGCAGCGGTGCGGCTCTTGCTTTGGGATGACGTCATATGACAGCGCCCAGTTTAGCCGTGATTGTGGGCGTGCTGTGTTCATGGGACACGGCGCGACCCCGATCTTGGCAAGCGCCCGCGGCCATTTACTCATGTGATTGGCTTTGTCCAATCACAGCTGATCACACGTAAACAAGGAAATGCAGTTTATCGGCTCTCTTTGCCTCACATTGACCGAGCCGATCATTGGCATCTCCTCACAGGGGCGACGTGTAAAAGTAATCAGGGCACTGATTACAATGCAGCCCCAACAGTGCCCATCAGTGTGCCCATCAGTGCCACCTATCATTGCCCATAATTGCCGCCTATCAGTGCCACATATCAATGCCCATCAGTGACACAAGTCTGTGCCTATCAGTTATGCCAATCAGTATTGCTTGCCCATGAGTGCTGCCCATCAGTGCCACCTATCATTGCCCATAATTGCTGCCTATCAGTTCGACATATCAGCGCCATCAGTGACACCAGTCTCTGCCTATCAGTTATGCCAATCAGTAGTGCCTGTCCATCAGTGCCACCTATCATTGCCCATACGTGCCACCTATCATTGCTCAAAAGTGTTGCCTATCAGTGACACCAGTCTGTGCCCATGAGTTATGCCAATCAGTAGTGCCTGCCCATCAGTGCCACTTATAATTGCCCATCAGTGCCACCTATCATTGCTCAAAAGTGTTACCTATCAGTGCCGCCTTTCAGTGCCCATAAGTGCCACCTAACATAACCCATAAGTGCCGCCTATCAATGCACATCAGTGCTGCATATTAGTGCCTCCTTATCAGTGCCACCTATCATTGTCCATCAGTGCCACCTATCATTGCTCAAAAGTGTTGCCTATCAGTGTCCATAAGTGCCACCTAGCATTGCCCATAAGTGGCGCCTATCAGTATGCATCAGTGCTGTATATTAGTGCCGCCCCATCAGTGCCGCCTCATCAATGCCCGTCAGTGAAGGAGAAAAATTCCTTACTTACAAAATTTTTTGACAGAAACTAAGAAAAACTTTTTTATTTTTTAATTTTTGGTCTTTTTCGTTTTTTTTTGCAAAAAATTAAACCCCCCCAGCGGTGATAAAATGCCACCAAAAGAAAGCTCTAATTGTGTGAAAAAAATGATAGAAATGTCACCTGGGTACAGCGTCACATGACCGCGTGATTGTCATTCAAACTATGACAGCGCTGAGAGCTGAGAATTTTCCTGGGCAGGAAGGGGGGGGGGGGTGCCCGGTATTGAAGGGGTAAAAGTGGTTGTGACCCAGTGCAGTGACCGGCCTCAGGTGATACACAGAGATGGTACAAATCCTCCTACATAAGTTGTACCTGTTTATCTGCAGTCTTCTCGTCTCTACATCAGTTCAATGTCCAGAATTTATACAGCTTGTCCGAGAGTTCAAAAAGCAAACAGGTGGAGAGCTGAAGCTACACTCTGCAGAGCTCTGAGAGCTGATTGGAGGGAAGAGACCCGCCCCTTCACACAGGAACAGAGCTGAGGCTGTCAATCACAGGCTGTGTGCTGGAGCTCCCTTCCCTGTCACCTTGGTGTCAGAAGTGACCCTTGCAGATAGCAGAGGAAGGAGGCAGCAGACAGAAATGACACTTAGTGCTCTGGACTGAGACAAGTACACACTATAGAGGGATGTGCTTTGTTCAGATTTCATGTCTTAGGTTTACAAACACTTGACAGAGGAAGTAAACTTGCATCTTTGAATTTTCCCTATAGGTGATCCTATAATAAGATTTACCCATAGGTAGTGTAAATATCTCCTAAAGGTGCGCCGATTAGGGGATATTTAGTGTACATGCAGCCAGTGGCATCACCGGCGCATGCGCTTTGAAGGAACGTCCACCCTGTGCCGTGATTGGCAGCCCCTACTTGCATGCCCGGGAGTGACATCATTGCGGCTCTTTGCCTAGCAGGTATGGGAAAGAAAAATTCCATCGGTCTACAAACCCTTTAACTGAAGCCCTGATGAAGGGGGAGTTTCTTTGACCCCCAAAATGCGTTGGGCGTTTTTTAGTACAAACAAATACATTTTTATCTTTTGCTCTCAGGCTCCTCCCATTAGTCATTTTTCTGGTAACCTGCAGGGCGGCCTTGTCTGTTGTGAGCAGCCTGACCCATGCCAGAGGGCTCTCTGAATATTTTTGCCCTCTCACCAGAAGAGGCCCTTCCATTAGGGGCGCACAGGCACCTCCCCCCCCATCCATGCGTCCGGCCCCCTCATCTACATGCAAGGCGCCGGATAGGGCTGCCACCTTTTCTTCAAGCCAAACCCAAACACTTTAGCGGCGAACAGCAATTCATTTTTTTTTTTATTTAGTATAAACTATACATATATTTTGTTATTAAATAACT
Organism: Glandirana rugosa; assembly: GCA_018402905.1. NCBI lineage: Eukaryota > Metazoa > Chordata > Amphibia > Anura > Ranidae > Glandirana > Glandirana rugosa. The sequence continues at coordinate 27,845 of BLSH010197891.1, forward strand.
TTTCTAATAACAAGCGTCCCCCTTTACATCAGAGTCTGCAGAGTTCCCCCTTACATCAGAGTCTTCAGAGTTCCCCCTTACATCAGAGTCTGCAGAGTTCTTCCTTACATCAGAGTCTGCAGAGTTCCCCTTTTACATCTGAAGTCACAGAGCTCCCTTTCACTGTAAGGGGGAACTCTGCAGACTCTGATGTAAGGAAGAACTCTGCAGACTCTGATGTAAGGGGGAACTCTGCAGACTCTGATGTAAGGAAGAACCCTGGGGACTTTGACATAAGGGATGCTCTGGGAACCCTGATTTAAGGAAGAACAATGAGAACTCTGATGTACAGAGAGGACTCTGATGTAAGGGGGAACAATGCGGTCTCTGGTGTAAAGGGGAACTCTGATGTAAGGGGGAACACTGCGGTCTCTGGTGTAAAGGGGAACTCTGATGTAAGGGGGCTCCGGTGTCACAAGGGGGAATGTAGTCTCAAGGGGAAATGTGGTCTCTGGTGTCACAAGGGGGAATGTAGTCTCAAGGGGA
>BLSH010197891.1:60104-73680 GCA_018402905.1 Glandirana rugosa
TGTGGGTTGTGTCACTCGCGCGTTCGCGAGAAGGCCGCCGCGTGCGCGAGTGTCACTCCCTATAGCGTCGGCGGCAGTATACTACCGCCAAACGTTATAGCTCGGTGAAACAGCGGCAGTCTGACGCCAGCCGTTCACCAATTGTTTCGGACAGACTGTGGGACAAAACTTCGTTTCACATTTGCTCGGGAATCACCACGAAGGTTCGGAGGTATCTTCAGATACCGTTTCGAACTTCGGCGTGGCTGCGGAGTAGCTTCGGGGTGTTTCGGAGTAGTTTCGGGGTGGCTTCGGGGTGTTTCGGAGGGGTTTCGGCTTTGTGGGGCTTTGGTGGGGCTTTGATGAGGCTTTGTGGGGCTTCGATGAGGCTTTGGGGAGGCTTTGTGGGGCTTCGGTGGGGCTTTGATGAGGCTTTGTGGGGCTTCGATGAGGCGTCGGTGCGGCTTCAAGCTTTGCCATAGACTTCTATGGAGGCTTGGAAGCACCACTAAGGGCTCGTTTACACTTTGCTTCAAAACAGGGTGTCAGACAGGCTTTGTTAACCACTTGCCGACCGCAGTCTGACGGCGACAAAGTGGCTCGATATTGCAAACCGCCATCATATGACGGCGGCTGCGATATCCCTCACTGTGAGCGCGTGCGCCGCCGGAAGAGCGCTTGCGCGCTCACTGTGTTGGGTGTGGGGGGCAGGGAGCGGGTAGGGCGGACTTGATCGCCGCTGGCTACCTGCGATGCCCCCCGCAGTGAAAGAACGGAGGTCCGTGTAAGTAAACACGGATCTCCGTTCTGTTAGAGGGGGAAGGGCTGTGTTCACAGGCTTCCTGTATATGGGAGCCATGATCACTCCCTTCCCCCAGTCAGGCCAGCCCACACAGTTAGAACACGCCCAGGGTATACAGTTAACCCTTAGAGCGCCCCCTCTAGGTTAACCCCTTCACTGCCAATGGCATTTACACAGTAATCAGTGCATTTTTATAGCTCTGATCGCTGTATAAATGCCAATGGTTCCAAAAAGGTGTCAAAATGGTCCGACATGTCCGCCGCAATATCGCAGTAACACTAAAAATCGCAGATCACTGCCATTATTAGTAAAAAAATAAATAAATAAATAAAAACCCAGAAATTAATTCTCATCGTCCGTAAACTTGGCAACTTTTGCACAAACGAATCAATAAACGCCAATTGCGGTTTTTTTTTTTTACCAAAAATATGAGGAAGAATCTAAATCAGCCAAAACTGATGGAAAAAAATGTTTTTTTCTTTTTGGATTTGTAAAACAATAAGGGGAAACCATAGTGCTCTCTGAGACTTGCTGAGGAAGCTCAACAAAGAGCGTGACGTGTAAAAGTGGGATGGGCCGTGGTTCGGTTTCCCTTGTTAGACCACAGAAGGAAGGATATCAAGTAACCTGATGATTTTCAAAATAGGGCCAAAACCAATAGCCCCTAACAGAATAGCAGTAGGGGGAATCCGGTAGTTTTCCTAAGGTAGACAGGATTTTGTGCAGGGGGGATGGGGATTCTCTTGAGAGCTTTGAGGTCCGCGTGGGGAAACCACACACCCCCGGCTCCCCAGAAAAGAACCAGATGGTCGTACACACATCATACACACTCAACTACCCATGCTCTACATGTTTCGCCCTGGGTGGGGCTTCTTCAGGAGGCGTATAAGAGCTGTATGAGGTAGATACAATTTCATTAAAAGAAGTTTCTTCAGTATAGAGGATAAGAATATTTTATTTTGCCTCCAACTATTGTCAGGTCCATGTGACTTGTATAAGAGCTGTATGAGGTAGATACGATTTCATTAAAATAAGTTTCTTGAGTATAGAGGATATGAATATTTTATTTTGCCTCCAACTATTGTCGTGTCCATGCGGCTTGTTAGACCACAGAAGGAAGGATATCAATAACCTGATGATTTTCAAAATAGGGCCAAAACCAATAGCCCCTAACTGAATAGCAGTAGGGAGAATCCGGTAGTTTTCCTAAGGTGGACGGGATTTTGGGCAGGGGAATGGGGATTCTCTTGAGAACTCGGAGGTCCGCGTGGGGAAACCACACACACCCCAGGCTCCCCGGAAAAGAACCAGGTGGTCATACAAACATCATACACACTCAGCTATCCATGCTCTACATGTTTCGCCCTGGGTGGAGCTTCTTCAGGAGGCTTATAGGAGCTGTATGAGGTAGATAAGATTTCAATAAAAGAAGTTTCTTGAGTATAGAGGATATGAATATTTTATTTTGCCTCCAACTATTGTCGTGTCCATGCGGCTCATTAGACCACAGAAGGAAGGATATCAATAACCTGATGATTTTCAAAATAGGGCCAAAACCAATAGCCCCTAACTGAATAGCAGTAAGGAGAATCCGGTAGTTTTCCTAAGGTGGACGGGATTTTGGGCAGGGGGGATGGGGATTCTCTTGAGAGCTCTGAGGTCCGCGTAGGGAAACCACACACACCCCAGGCTCCCCGGAAAAGAACCAGATGGTCGTGTCCTCCATGCAGCCCACTCAATCTTGAAACTAATTAATATGCACTCAGTCATGGAGAGTGAGAGCAGGGACCGGACAATGTCCCTCTCTCACTTATCCTCTGTCTCTTTGTGGTGTATCCAGTAATGTATGAATTGTATCCATATTATATTTTTCCTGTTTCTCTGTCCATTGCAGCCTGTGCAGAGCGGAGCAGAGAAGCAGAGCGCTCGGTTGTTTCTCCCCCTAGAGCCCCTGCAGAGGTGACTGTAGAGGAACCCCAACATTCGCCGGTTGTGGAAGAAGAATCTGGAATCCTGGCACCAAATTCCGGCCTTCTGCAGGTCACAGAAAGAAGACGTAAGTATTCTGTGCCGGATTTCTGGTACCTTCAGTGTGGGCCTGTTTCCAGATCAGGGACCCCCCAACCATTTGCACAGCATAAAGAAGAAAGCCTATGTCCAATCTGCAATCTTGCTCTTGGAGGAAACTCATGCTGACAAAATCATTAGGAGGGCAAAGAAACTGCTCACTGGCTTCCATGACGTTACTCGCTCACTTGGCCAGACCAGTAAGTCATGACTCCACTGCTGCTCCATCACTGGTGAGATTCATGGATTTGAGTGGATGGAAGGAGTTTGTGGGATCTCTCATTACATGAGGCCAGAATATTGGCTTGGTTCACATTGCTGCAATCTGATCTGACTTTCAGTGCGATTGTGTAGTGCAACTTTGATGCAACTTTGAAAAGGTTTGCATATTCTATGGAACCAAAATTGCGCTGGAATTGCACCAACGTAGTATAGGAACCTTTGTGCCGTGTCGAGTGGCATTGATGTGAATGGGCACCATTGAAAACAATGCGATTTCCATCGTCTTGTGTTGCATGTGAAATCGCACTCGTGTGATCAGAGCCTTATAAACAATCATCATAAAATTACCACTAACTGTTCAAAAATGTTTAAATAGCGCTCATTTCATGTTGATCGTATTTCCCCACTGAGTGCTTTCAGCTGCTACTAAGATTTACAACTTCACCCCCGGGAGGATTTCCCCCTTTAGGACCGGAGCCCTTTTTGCGATTCGGCGCTGCGTCGCTTTAACTGACAATTGCGCGGTCGTGCGGCGTTGTACCCAAACTAAATTTGCGTCCTTTTTTCCCCACAAATAGAGCTTTCTTTGGGTGGTATTTGATCGCCTCTGCGTCATTTCTAATCACCGCCATAAACAAAAAAGGAGCGCCAATTTTGCAAAAAAAAAAGACTTACTTTTTGCTAAAATACAAATCAAAAAAAAATATATAAAAAATGTTTGTGCAAAAATTGCTGCGTTACCTTACCCTCCAAGCACTCTAATGGAGGAAAATGCAGCCAGATTACTTCCTGGCTCCTTGGTGGCCTTCACCTTCCTATTGCACAAAAAGAGTAAAATTAGTAATTTTTGTGTGCAAATGAAAGTGCAAAATTTGGTGCAGCTGCACACACAAACCAATCAGCTTCCAGGTTTTATTGTCAAAGCTTGGATTGAACAAGCTGAGGTTAGAAGCTGATTGGCTAGCATGCACAGCTGCACCAGTTTTTGCACCCTCCAGCTTTAGTAAATCAACCCCAGGGTGTCTCTCCGGTGTCTAATGTTAGATGGGCATATAAAGGGTTCTTATTATTCTCGGTGTATGGGTCGTGTGGGGTGACGAGTTCTTTGTTGGCCCCTTTGCAGAGCCTCTGAGCAGCGTCTCCTCTCTTGAAGTGCACTTTGATCTCCTGGACCTGACGGAACTCACCGATATGTCAGACCAGGAACTGGCCGAAGTGTTCGCCGACTCGGATGATGAAAACCCGCACAACGAGCCACCGCCACCAGGTATGACGTCCATCCAGACTATTGTGTGAAACCAGAGAAATGTAGACATAGGAGAAGGGTCCACCTACCATGCTTGCATGACTTCTTTCTAATAAAAAAAATCTACTTACCTGCGTAATCATAATATAGATCGACTCAGAGGCAGATTAAGGTTGAGAATTTTCCCTGAATCAGTTCCAGCTGTGTTCACTTTGTATGCCCAATCATGAGCAGATGAAATAAATAAAACCTGAATTTGCTGTTCATATGATTGGACGGTTGAGGAGAATCTCCACTTAATTTAATGAATTACAATTTTTAACTTTGTGTTAGGAAAAGATTGGCCTGGTGAAGTCAGGCCATGTTCTGGACTTTTTTGCCGAGTTTTGCCGTTCACCAAACTGCCCTATTTAACCACTTCAGCCCCGGAAGGATTTCCAGCTTTAGGACCGGAGCCCTTTTTGCGATTCGGCGCTGCGCCGCTTTAACTGAAAATTGCGCGGTCGTGTGACGTTGTACCCAAACGAAATTTGCGTCCTTTTTTTCCCACAAATAGAGCTTTCTTTTGGTGGTATTTGATCGCCTCTGCGTCATTTCTGATCGCCGCTATAAACAAAAGAAGAGCGACAATTTTGCAAAAAAACCCCAAATTTCTTACTTTTTGCTAGAATACAAATCCAAAAAAAAAAATAAAAAAAACATTTTTTTCACCGTTTTTGGCCGATTTATATTCTTCCTCATATTTGCGATAAAAAAAATCGCAATCGGCGTTTATTGATTGGTTTGCGCAAAAGTGGTCGCGTTTACGGATGATGAGATTAGATGAGATAATTTTTGGGGTTTTATATATATTTTTTTTTTTTACAAGTAATGGCGGCGATCTGCGATTTTTAGCGGTACTGCGATATTTCAGCGGACATGTCGGACTATTTTGACACTTTTTTGGGACCATTGGCATTTATACAGCGATCAGTGCTATAAAAATGCACTGATTACTGTGTAAATGCCATTGGCAGTGAAGGGGTTAACCTGCAAGGGGCGCGCTAAGGGTTAACTATGTTCCCTGGGCGTGTTCTAACTGTAGGGGGACTGCCCTAGCTGGGGAAGGGAAGTGGTCACAGCCTCCATGTAGAGGAAGGCTGTGATCACAGCCCTTCCCCCTCACACAGAACAGAGGTCCGTGTTTACATACACGGACCTCCGTTCCTTCGCTCCGGGGGGGCCATCGCAGGTAGCCGGCGGCAATCGAAGCCGCCGCACCCGCTCCCTGGCCCTCCCCGAACACAGTGAGCGTGCGGGCGCGCCTCCGGCGGCGCGTGCTCACAGTGCGCGTTATCGCAGCCGCCGTCGTATGACGGCGATTTGCGATAACGAGCCACTTTGTCGCTGTCAACCTGCGGTTGGCGGTCGGCAAGTGGTTAAGCTCCCTGCACCTGTCAGCAGGTGCTGTCCGTTCTACAGCGTCTGAGTACCTGTGAGCTTCAGCTCTCCTTCCTGAAACCTGCTTCCTGTGTTGTTCCTGTGTACCGACCCGGCTTGCTCTGACCTGCTACCTATCTGCCTGCACCGACCCCGGCTATCCACGACCATCCGCTTGTCTGACCCTTCTGTACCTTGCCGCCAGCCTGTGTACGAACCCAGCTTGGACTTTGACTACTCTTCTGCCTGCCCCTTTTGTGCCTCTCTGACCCGCCAGTTGCCGACCCAGCCTGCACGACCATTCTTCTGTCTGCACGACCATCGGGAGCCTCACAACACCACCAGTGACCATCCAGCCCTCGTGCCATCCCGCACTCTGGGACTTCCTGTCTACACTACCAGGGGTCCCCGAATCGGGTGTGTAAGAGTGGTTGTTCCCTGCTAAGACCGACTCCACCACCAGGATCGTGACACTTTGTTTCCACCATTTTGCTCCCTTGGAATACAGTCTCACTTCAGGGCTACTGTAAAGAAAAAAAAGATAAATCTAACTTGGTCTCACAAGAAGCTACAGTTTTGTAGCCACTAAGTTTTATCATTGGCAATGTAAAAGATAGCGAAGGTTCAATGATAAAATGATGGTGTTCCATATCAGAAGAACAAATTAGAAACATGGAAGCTTCATGGTAGACCGGGGTTAGGAACCAGGAATCAGACGGAGACAGAAATGCAGTAAAAATCGCACCTTTTAATGTAATGGTAAAAATGGTACAGACCAGTAAACGTGGTCAAAACATAGCCAGGGTACGGTAACCAAAATGGGTAGTCAGACAGGCCAGTAATCAGGAAACCAGAGTCGGAGGCAGAAGAACGGGATCAGGAACCAGAAGGGACGTCAACCGGGCAAAGTCTTTCACAGGAACACAGCAGAGAGTCTCCAGAAATGTTTGACCAAGGCGAAGGCAGGAAAGGAATGAGCAAGGCAGTTTAAATAGCCAGAAGGGGTTGGCTGTAGGCAGGACTGATGAGCAGGAAATGATCACCAGGTGAGCCACTAAGGAATCACTGAGTGCTGATAATTAACTGACAGCTGAGCAGCCTGAGCAGAGGAGGGAGCTGCCACGAGTCCAGCCCTGACAACTGGTACTTGAAGTTGTAACTATTGGGGCTGCCATACTTATCCTTTCTGTACTATCTTGCGAGTCCCTGACCTGTTACAAGCATGATGTGCATATCAAGTGTCAGACGTAAGCACCTGCCAAGCCAGGCCACCATTTGCAGCTCCCATATATTACATTGGATAGGTTGTTCATGCCACCCTACTATCTCTATTTATGCTCACCACTATGTCCTGCCGCCCATTCTAGTATGCAGGTGTCTAAGTATGGTTTGGGGAAGAGTGTGGCCATTCAGGCCTTGTTTTCCTGCTTTCTTCCATATCAATAGGACACAGCATCAGGCAGATCAGAAGTAAGTAGAGGGCAAGGCGCAGACCGTAGTCCAGGCATCACAAGAAGGTACAATATGAGATGACAGCCTTTCTTTAAAGGGTAAAAGCCAACACAGCCCCAAGCTAAGGAAATACAATTCTTGCTGGAAACCATTTTCCAATGGGGCATTTACCTGATTCTTCTGTCCGCCAGAAGACAAATTGGGCCTCCCTCAAAAATAGGTCCTAAGGTGGGACTATTTCATCAAGAAGCATAATATAACCGTTCCAAATTCCTCAGGTGTGAGTGCTATGTATGTGAAAACGTGTACAGGAGGGCGCAAACGCCTAGTGCATTACCTACAAAATTGTTTGGCAATATACTCACAGAAGCAGAATGCAATCAAGCTAGACAATAGCAGCAATCCAGCAAGTGAGATGGGCAGCTCCACTGACGTCACACAATGGAGAAGCTCACGCGCTTCAGGAGACAGACCCCCTTCCTCAGAGCTATCTGCTTTTGTGATTATATTACCATTTTATAATAAACAGTTTTGGAGGTAATGCACCCTCTTGTACTTGTTTTCACAATTTTCTGAAGATCACCCAGTTTGAAGAGGGCTGCATCGCTGAAATCATTACGTGCCACAGTCCCTGGGTGAAGTTCCTTGGTGTGAGTGCTGGATGGTCTTTTTACTTTTTGTCTAGTGAATGCTATATATACTGTAGGTTTGAGGCTCTTGGATGGTGTTGGTCACCTTTTGTCCCCTACAGCCCTCCAGAGGGTGTTTGTGTCTTGTTTATGCTGGTTAGATGGATATGGGAAGAGGTCATATCAGGGTTTCTCAACCAGGGATCCATGGAATACCAAGGTTCCTCCAGAGCAGGGTTTCTCAATTAGGGTTCCTCCAGAGGTTGTTAGGGTTCCTTGAGCAATGGCCAAGGCAGAACTTGCTCACTGCCCAAGGAACCTCTAGCAACCTCTAGATCAGGGTTTCTCAACCAGGGATCCATGGAATACCAGGGTTCCTCCAGAGCAGGGTTTCTCAATTAGGGTTCCTCCAGAGGTTGTTAGGGTTCCTTGAGCAATGGCCAAGGCAGAACTTGCTCACTGCCCAAGGAACATCTAGCAACCTCTAGATCAGGGTTTCTCAACCAGGGTTCTGTGGATCCCTAGGGTTCCTCCAGAGGTTGCTAGTAGTTCCTTGAGCAATGGCCAATGTCTACCTCTCAGATAAATTCCCAATGACACCATTGATCTTTTTAGCTATCTGTAAGGGGATAATTCTTCCCAATGACCACAAGTGTAAGGAGCATTTTTCCCAATGACCACAAGTGTGAGGAGCATTCTTCCCAATGACCACAAGTGTAAGGAGCATTCTTCCCAATGACCACAAGTGAGGAGCATTCTTCCCAATGACCACAAGTGTAAGGAGCATTCTTCCCAATGACCACAAGCGTAAGGAGCATTTTTCCCAATGACCACAAGTGTGAGGAGCATTCTTCCCATTGACCACAAGTGTAAGGAGCATTCTTCCCATTGACCATCACACTAATGTATCATGAGTTGTAGATTTTTAATTTTTAGCAGGGGTTCCCCGAGACCGGAGAATTATTTCAAGGGTTCCTCTGTGTTGAAAAGGTTGAGAAGGGCTGCTCCAGAGGTTGCAAGGGGCTCCTTGGTCAATAAACAATTTCTGCCTCTAAAATAAGTTACCACTGACACCATTCATCTCTTTAGCTATCTGTAAGGGGGTAATTCTTCCCAATGACCAAAAGTGTAAGGAACATTCTTCCCAATGACCATCACACTAATGCATCATAAGTTGTAGATCTAAGAATGTTTAGCAGGGATTCCGTGAGACCGGAAAGTTATTTCAAGGGTTCCTCTGTGTTGAGAAGTTTGAGAAAGGCTGATCTTTATATACAGTATATATTATACCTCCAGGATGACTACCTCACTGCTCAAACACAGCACAATCCAGTCTACCAGATCCATTGGATCAGTGGATGGAAAGAACAAGCAATGAGATTCACCAAATAACGAGTTCAATGGCTACTTTGTTTTTTCTATTTTAATCAAGGGGATTACTTTCCTGTCCTGATGCTGGAGAGGAGGAAGACCTGGAGACAACCCTGTACAGTTCCACAACATGACCTAATCAGAGAGAAGTGTAGCTTGGAGAAACGTCCTTCTAAAGCTTTAGTGTGATGGTCTAAATAAATCCCAAATAGCCAAGAGGCCCCCCCTGTGACCTTGAAAAATTATCTGCCATCCAAAACGCATTTAGACAGGAAAAGCCATATATTGTGCTGCAGCAGAGGATGGAGCTAAGGGTAAAAAATGACCAAGCCTTGCAGGTGACTCAGCATCCATCCCAAGGCTAATGAACCTTTAATAAAACAATTCCAGTGTTGGGTGAGAGCGTGCTTGGAATACATGAAGGATCAGCTCAGCTCTCCATCTCTTCCTATGACCTTGGTAGTCCAGAAAGGACGCCATCCTGGATACATTTCTGTATTTAATTTACACGTTAGGATTTTGTGTCTGGGGGAATCCCCTCTCTGATCCTCTCTCTTCATTTACAGGTCTACAGTTACCTCCCCTGCCCCGTGCTGGGTATCTGCGCTCTCCATCCTGGACCCGATCGCGAGCAGAGAGGGAGAAGAAGCACCTCAGTGACTCAGAACTGCAAGGAGGCCTGCTGGACACGTACCTTGCTGTAGAGAGATCCAAAGAGAATTAAAAAAAAAAAAAGCCTTTACCCCCCCCCCCCCCAACTCAGACTGGTCCCTGCTGCCCTCTTATCATCCATATCAGGGAATGGACCACAGAAAGTGCCAAGACCATAGCTCTCCAGACTGCATTATCAAAGAGACCACCTTGAAGCTGCCCTCATGGTAGAACCTTGCTGGGCATATAAACTGCACAGAGAAGAGAACCGGGGTCCAGGGTCCTACCCCTAATACCTTCTTGCAGCACAAGAGTAGAGGAGCTGCAAGTATCTGTGAACTGCAGGAGAAGTGAAGGACCAGTAACTGCAATAGTATAGGTGACATTGTAAAATTACCAGCTATGTAATCAGTTCAATATCCACTCCAGGCATCAGAGAACCACGGTACAACACAACCGATGGACTGCCCTTCAACACCATTCCCTGCCCTATTATCTATTTGGTGCTCAGAGATTGAGGAATACTCAAAGGAGCCGTAACAAGAAGCTGAGACTTAGAACTCAAAATGCTTTGATTGGGTCTACACCAGCACAATGCTGATTGGTGAGAAAGTAAGGAAGCCCGCACATCCATTATGGACCTTCTATGAGATCTGCCACAATCCCACCCCTCTCCCCAGAGGCACAAAGAGAGGAGCACACTTCAAGGTGGTAGTTTGAAGCTTTTGGGACTAATTCCAGTTGACATAAACGTCTTTCATAAGCACAGAGTTCCCCCCGCAGCCTTAAGTACACCTCATCTACCACACCTTTAAATACCTTTAATGGCTCCCTTCCCCTGTTGGGTCAGAGACTTGGCACCAAACCTTTGTGGGTCATGTTGGTGGTCAGATGCCGTACACAAGCAATTTGTCAGATTGTCCTCACGTCATGTTGAAGAAGCAGCGTTCCAATGTGTATTCCAAAGTTCAGGTGACCACTTTTGTTTTGTTACTTTGGTGACACTTTTGCACTTTAAAATCACATGAAGTGGCTGCACCCCACAGCAAAAAGATCCGAAGGCTCCCTAGGAGGGGGTGGCTGCTCCCCACAGCAAAGGGATCCGAAGGCCCCCTAGGAGGGGGTGGCTGCACCCCACAGCAAAAGGATCCGAAGGCTCCCTACGAGGGGGTGGCTGCACCCCACAGCAAAGGGATCTGAAGGCCCCCTAGGAGGGGGAGGTTCATGGCACTTAAGGGGTTTGTTGTCGATGGTTTCAGATGGTTCTGTTGCTTGCAACATGTTGCATTAAATTCTTTCTGAACCACAAGATTCTGCGCATTCGTTTCTGATTCCTGTAAAATTCTAGACTGGCATCTCTAGAGCCTTTGTTATTTATCGGTTAGCACTTTATTTTATTTATTTTTTTATTTATTTCAGGTACTTAAAGGTGATAATCGAAAAATTCGAATATTGTGCAAAAGTTCATTTATTTCAGTAATGCAACTTAAAAGGTGAAACTAATATATGAGAGAGACTCATTGCATGCAAAGCAAGATGGTCCAAGCCGTGATTTGTCATCATTGTGAGGATTGTGGCTCACAGCTCATGAAAACCCCAAATCTACAATCTCAGAAAATTAGAATATTACCTGCAATCAATAAAACAAGGAATGTACATAGAACAACATCAGACCTCTGAAAAGTATAAGCATGCATGTGTACTCAGTGCTTGGTTTGGCCCCATTTGCAGCAATTACTGCCTCAATGCGGCGTGGCATGGAAGCTATCAGCCTGTGGCACTGCTGAGGGGTTATGGAAGACCGGGATGCTTCAATAGCGGCCTTCAGCTCTTCTGCATTGTTGGGTCTCACGTCTCCCATCTTTCTCTTGGCAATGCCCCATAGATTCTCTATGGGGTTCAGGTCAGGCGAGTTTGCTGGCCAATCAAGCACAGTAATCCCACGGTCGTTGAACCAGGTTTTGGTGCTTTTGGCAGTGTGGGCAGTGCCAAGTCCTGCTGGAAAATGAAGTCAGCATCCCCATAGAGCTCAGCCAAAGTACTAGTTCTTTCCTGAGCTCAAGAAGAGAATCTTCTCTGCAATGGCGAGGAGGGGATGTCTGTTTCTGATAATACCGGGTGATTCGCCACCTTGCCGCCACTTGATGGACTGGGGAAGTCCCAATACACTGAAGAAAGAGAAAAAGCACACAAGGGCGCACTGGCCTAGCGCATTATCCTCGGTAAAAATGTGAATTTATTAAAAATCATAAAAACATACTCACAAACAGATTCGGTCTCCTACTGGTATCCTATGTATGCTGGCTAACGCGTTTCGAGGCCACAGCCTCTTCTTCAGAGCCCCGAGGCGAGAGCGAGAGCTTTGAGGCTCTGAAGAAGAGGCTGTGGCCTCGAAACGCGTTAGCCAGCATACATAGGATACCAGTAGGAGACGGTGGATTGGATCCGTAGCCGCTCCAGTATTGTCTATGCTTTTTGATTTTTTATGATTTTTAATAAATTCACATTTTTACCGAGGATAATGCGCTAGGCCAGTGAGCCCTTGTGTGCTTTTTCTGTTTTTTCTGTTTCCCCATAGAGCTCGCCTGTGGAAGGAAGCATGAAGTGCTCCAAAATCTCCTGGTAGGCGGCTGCATTGACCCTGGACTTAATGAAGCACAGTGGACCAACACCAGCAGATGACATGGCTCCCCAAATCAACACAGACTGTGGAAACTTCACACTGGACTTCAAGCATCTTGCAGTGGTGCCTCTCCATTCTTCCTCCATACTCTGGGTCCTTGGGTTCCAAATGTGATGCAAAATTTGCTCTCATCAGAAAAGAGGACTTTGGAGCACTGAGTTACAGCCCAGGTCTGTTTTTCTTTAGCCCAGGTAAGACGCTTCTGACGTTGTTTGTTGTTCAGGAGCGGCTGGACAAGAGGAATGCGACATTTGAAGCCCATGTCCAGGATCTGTCGGTGTGTGGGGGCTCCTGATGCATTGACTCCAGCCTCAGTCCACTCCTTGTGAAAGTCCCTAACACCTATGAATGGCCTTTTCCTGACAATCCTCTCCAGGCTGCGCTCATCCCTGCTGCTTGTGCACCTTTCCCTTCCATATAACTTTCTATTAATGTGCTTTGATGCAGCACTTTGGGACATCCAACTTCTTTTGCAATTACCTTTTGAGGCTTTCCCTCCTTATGGAGGAGTCAATGATGGTTTTCTGCACAACTGTCAGGTCAGCAGTCTTTCCCATGATTGGGATTCCTACTGAACCCGACTGAGAGACCATTTAAAGGCTCAGGAACCCTTTGCAGGTGTTATGGCTTCATTAGATGATTAGAGGGGGACACTTTGACCCTAGAATATTTCACCTTTTCACAATATTCTCATTTTCTGAGATTGTGGATTTGGGGTTTTCATGAGCTGTAAGCCATAATCATCACAATCAGGGGCGTTGCTAGGGGGTGGCTATTGGGGCTAAAGCCCCGAGTCTGGGGCCTATAGCCCCGAGTCTCTTACTGGGTGGATGCAGTTCTGCAATTTGCAGGTATGTCCTGGTACAGAATGCAGGGGCAGACTGAGCCGTGGTAGCGCGGGCTCCGGCTCTGCCCTGGCCTCCACCTAAAGTATGGGGAGGCTCTCTGGGTACCCTGATGTATGGGGAGGAACTCTGGGGACCCTGATATATGGGGAGGTTCTCTGGGGACCCTGATGTATAGGGGGGTTCTCTGGGGACTCTGATGTAAGGGGG
>BLSH010197892.1:23692-36651 GCA_018402905.1 Glandirana rugosa
ATTTTCAACGGTAGTGTTTGGTACCAATTTCTTATAGGGGAAGCCGGTCAAATTTTCTGAGTCTTCCTTGACGTGTTGGGTGTTTCTAAAGGAACTGGTTCGTGTCTAAAAATTTCTCTGCAAATTCCGGTTTCCAATGGGTCTATGAAACCAGCTCCCTCGTGTGTTATCTCGAGAGTTTTAAAGTGTTCTGCTTACAGATTTTGACAGGAGATGCGTTTTGGCTTCTAATCACAACTCGCTTGGGCCTGACATTGCAAGCCCAGGCATGGCTTGAAAGCCCACAGGCACCGTGCCTGGGCCTGTAAAGTTTTTAGCAAGCCCAAGCCCCCGGACCGAACCCGAACGATTTTTGAAATGTCCGGGTCCGTGCCACGGACACCCGAAAGTTCGGTACGGACCCGAACGTTACAGTCCGGGTTCGCTCAACACTAATCTTCGGTTTTGCGTAGAGGACAGTTTTAGACATTCGTCTTGTGAAATTTTGAGAGCTCTATTGTGTGCTCCCTCGACCAAAGTATCTGGGTAACCTTTGGCCTTAAACGTCTCTTTAAAAATCTGTGCTTGGTCAAGGAAATCTTTGTGGGTTGTGCAGTTCCTTCTGAGTCTTTTAAACTGGCCGAAGGGGATATTCTTTAACCATGGTTTGTGATGGCAACTTTTAAAGTCAAGGTAGTTGTTGCTATCTACTTTCTTAAAAAAGTTGGTGGTGGTAATTGTGCCATATGGATTTCCATTGATAGAGATATCAAGGTAGTCTATAGTGGATGGATGCATTTGGTTGGTGAAGGTCAAACCCCATTTATTTTGATTCAGATGGTTGATAAAATCTGGAATCTTTTCTGGGTCACCATTCCAGATCAATATTAGGTCATCTATGAATCTTTAAAAAAAAAATGGATATGATTGGTATATGGATTATTTGATAAGATGTATTCTTGTTCAAATTGACCCATGTAGAGGTTTGCATAACTGGGTGCAAATCTCGTACCCATCGCTGTTCCCTTAATTTGAAGGTAAAAATCATCCAGGTGGGTGAAATAATTGTGGGTCAGGATGAATTGAATGGCTTCCAGTAGGAAGGAAGCTTGATGTTTGGGCATCAGTGGATCGGAAAATAAATATTGTCTGATTGCCCAAATCCCATTGGAATGGGGGATATTGGAATAGAGTGAGGCCAGATCTAGAGTGAGCCAATGGAACTTTGGAGACCAGGTACAATCCTTGAGATGGGAGAGGAGATCTGATGTGTCCCGAAGGTATGATGGTAACCTTTTGACGTACTTTTGTAGATGGTGATCAATGAATTGAGAAAGATTGGATG
Organism: Glandirana rugosa; assembly: GCA_018402905.1. Classification (NCBI taxonomy): domain Eukaryota; kingdom Metazoa; phylum Chordata; class Amphibia; order Anura; family Ranidae; genus Glandirana; species Glandirana rugosa. The sequence goes on from BLSH010197892.1 coordinate 25,017, forward strand.
TAAGGGAGTTGATACCCGATATAATGGGTCTACCAAGGGGATCCACCAAAGACTTGTGTATTTTGGGTAGATGGTAGAAAAACTGAATATTTGGATTATCTGTGGTTAAAAATTAATTTTCATTTTTCATCAACAGACTTTCGGTATGTGCTTTTTGGATGAAGTTCTGATAGTCTATTGTAAACTCTTCAGTGGGATCTTCTGTGAGTGGCATGTAGTATTCTTCATCGCTCAGAATTCTTTTTGCCTCTGCGATGTAGGTTTCATGATACTGAATAACTATCCCTCCCCCTTTATCTGCATTTTTAATGACAATCTGATTATTTTCTTTCAGACTTTTGATTGCTTTTTGTTCGGATCTATTCAGGTTCCTATTGTTTTGCGTGCCGTTGTTCGCTAGAGTGTTGAAATCTGTTGTCACCAGTGATTGGAAGGTTGAAATTAAATTGCCTTTATATTGGACAGGATTGGCTTTAGATTTAGCTCTGAATTCTGTAGTGATACATTTAGACAAGACGTCTTCTACCGAGGGAGGGTTATCAAAGAGCATTGGAGTTGCTCTTTCGGGGATTTTCAATTGTTTTAATTTTTTAGATGCATGGTATCTTTGAAGAGTGAGTTTTCTTATATAATTCTGTAGATCTACGAATAGATCAAATATATTTGGTTTGCTGGACATGCAGAAGTTCAGACCTTTCTAGCAGGTTCCCCGCCCAACCCCGCCCATTCTCACACCCCCATTTCCATTCATCTAGCACACTCCACGCTTCAGAGCTATTGCAGCTGATCCTGTGGCTCACTCTAGATTGATCCCAGCACCACGTCAGGTCAGTACCATCTCTGGCTCTCCACCACCCTCAGGTTCCCTCATACACACGGGGGGTCTCCCCACACCAGCACACTGCTCTCTGGGTATCTACCGCAGGGCAGGCATGGGGCTCCCGTGCTTCCCAGCTTCACCAGTGAAGCTGAAATTTCTAGCCGAGCGGTCCCGCCAACCATGTCGTATCCTCCCAGATATCTGCACCCGAGGAGTCCACTCCATACCGCTAGCTCTCAGCTACGGGCGGAGTGTGTACCCCCGACTCCCTGCACCCGTCCCCATTGTACTTTGCCACCCCAGTCAGAGACACACTCGGCATGTCCACCACATCTCCATTATGGCTGCAGTGTTTGTATCTATACCAGCTTTGTAGTCTCCCCTCTTGCCTTGGGTCCCAATCTGGACTGGTCTTTCCCCCCCCCATCCACCCAGTACTCCTCCACCCCCCCACACAATCTCTCCCTCCTCCCTATCCTCCCACAATATCCTGACATCTCTGCCTCATGGCTGTTCCACTCCAGTCCTTCTTTCCAGTAGGTGAGTCTCCAACACTATAAGGCACATTCTCCTTTTTTACATACAGAAGCCACAGGTGAGCCGAATATACTAGAACAACGCCATAATTATAACAATTTACCAACAGGTTAGTAACACTATTTATAACTAAATTCATAGTCTAACAAACAAATAAAGAGTCCTCTTTTAGAAAAGGTTACACTATATATACACTATTATGTTCACAATGAATAATGCAAAAGAGGGGAAAGGAGAGGAGGGGAAAAAAGAAAAAAAATAGGAAAAGGATTTTTCTTCATTTTTTTTTTTAACCAATCATTTAAAAGTTTTTTTTTCCCTTCTCCTAATGATATGCATTAACCCTTGAGAAGATTTTTTTATGGTTTGGATTTTATATTGGTGGAGATTATATATATCTTTTATTTTATATCACAATATTCTAATTTTTTTGAGTCTTTGGTGTTTTTTGATTAACGTTTTTTAGAATCTAAAATGAAGTATGATATCAAGTAGAAAGTTTTTAACTCTTTGTAATCTGTTGTTTTATACATATGTATATATTGTATATATACTTTTTTACTTTTGTTTTTAATAGCCCTGAGGAAGGGGGAGTCCTTGATTCCCCGAAACGCGTTGGCTTGTTTTTACTGTTGTTACTGCAAGCAAATCATCACAAATAAAAACAAAAAAAGAAAACGTTTTTATTGTCATCCTGTGATTTTGGGCGCTCCTTTTACCCACCCCTGGATCAGCAGCCCTGCCCGTAAAAAGGGCTCACCATTTCTTTTACACCCAGCCGGATAGAGGCATAGAGAAGGGTCAAGCCCCCATTGCTACCTTCACATAGACTTCTAATTTAGGAAGTCAGTCCAGCGCAGTCTCCTACCAGACAAGAAACACATCTGCTTGGTCCTGGGGTCTGGTTGCTGTGGTCTGGGCTGCTGGGCCTGGCTGTTGGGGCCTGGTTGCTGGTCCTGGGGTCTGGCTGCTGGGGCCTGGCTACTGGTCCTGGGGCTGGGAATCTGGTTGCTGGGGCCTAGCTGCTGGTCCTGGGGCTGGGGGTCTGGCTGCTGGGGCCTGGCTACTGGTCCTGGGGCTGGGCGTCTGGCTGCTGGGCCCTGGCTACTGGTCCTGGGGCCGGGGCTCTGACTGCTGGGGCCTGGCTACTGATCCTGGGGCCGAGGGTCAGGCTACTGATCCCGGGCCAGGGGCCTGGCTGCTGGGGCCTGGTTACTGGTCCCAGGGCCAAGGGTCTGGCTGCTGGAACCTGGCTACTGGTCCTGGGGATCTGGCTGCTGGGGACTGGTTACTGGTCCTGGGGCCGGGGGTCTGGCTGCTGGGCCCTGGCTACTGGTCCTGGGACCAGGGGTCTGGCTGCTGGGCCCTGGCAACTGGTCCCGGGGCCGACGGTCTGGCTGCTGGGCCCTGGCTACTGGTCCTGGGGCTGGGGGTCTGGCTGCTGGGGCCTGGTTATTGGTCCTGGGGCCGGGGGTCTTGCTGCTGGGCCCTGGCTATTGGGCCCTGGCTACTGGTCCTTGGGCTAGGGGTCTGGCTGCTGGGGCCTGGTTACTGGTCCTGGGGCTGGGGCTCTGGTTACTGGTCCTGGGGCCAGGGGTGGGCTGCTAGGCCCTGGCTACTGGTCCTGGGGCCGGGGGTCTGGCTTCTGGGGCCTGGATACTGGCCCCGGGGTCGGAGTCTGGCTACTGGTCCTGGGGCCATGGGTCTGGCTGCTGGGGTGTGGTTACTGGTCCTGGGGCCAGGGGTCTGGCTGCTGGGGCCTGGTTACTGGTCCCAGGGCCAGGGGTCTGGCTGCTGGTCCTAGGGTCTGGGCTGCTGGGGCCTGGCGCCAGGCCCGCCTCCCCTCACATAAAAATAAAAACACTCACCTGCACCGCATGCTGAGGCAGAGGGAGGGACATACTGATGTCCCCAGGCTGCTGCAGAGAAGGAAGGGGGTGGGCAGAGGCAGAGAGCAGGCTGGGCGCCGCAATCTGTAACAATTAAAAGAAAAAACTTTCCCCAGCCCAGCAGACTCTTTCCTCACTTTCGGGTGCTGGGCGGTGCGCAGTGAACTGCCGTATGACAAGTACGTGACAGTCCCTGTCTCTTCTCTTCTATATCAATCCACAGACGGGAACTGTCATGTACTTGTTGTGATATGGCAGATCACTGCGCAGTGCGCACCGCCCAGCACCCGAAAGTGAGGAAAGAGTCCGCTGGGCTTTTTTCTGAATGCAAAAAAATGGGTTCAGACGCCGAGTTTACCGGCGTTTCAGACGTCGAACGCGGTAAAACGCAGCTAAACAGGCCTAAACGCGGTAACTCGCATCTAGGAGCATTTAGTTTACAGGCATTTCCATTGAACCACGACAACATGGCTCGATATTGCAAAACACCGTCATACGATGGCGGCTGCGATATCATGCACTGTGAGTGCGCCCGCGCGCTCACTGTGTTCGGGGGGGGGGCCAGGGAGCAGGTGCGGCGGACTCGATCCCCGCCGGCTACCCGCGATGCCCCCCCCGCAGTGAAAGAACGGAGGTCCGTGTAAGTAAACACGAATCTCCGTTCTGTGAGAGGGGGAAGGGCTGTGATCACAGCCTTCCTCTATATGGAAGCTGTGATCGCTCCCCTTCCCCTGCTAGGGCAGCCCACACACAGTTAGAACACACCCATGGAACACAGTTAACCCTTAGAGTGCCCCCTCCAGGTTCACCCCTTCACTGCCAATGGCATTTACACAGTAATCAGTGCATTTTTATAGCACTGATCGCTGTATAAATGCCAATGGTCCCAAAAAAGTGTCAAAATGTTCCGACATGTCCGCCGCAATATCGCAATGCCACTAAAAATCGCAGATTGCCGCCATTACTAGTAAAAAAATAAAAATAAATAAAAATCCCGAAATTAATTCTCATCGTCTGTAAACGCGGCCACTTTTGCGCAAACCAATCAGGAAACGCTGATTGCGATTTTTTTTTATCACAAATATGAGGAAGAATATAAATCGGCCAAAACCGATGAAAAAAATTTTTTTTTTTTTTAATTTTTTTGTTTGATTTGTGTTTTAGCAAAAAGTAAGAAATTTGGGTTTTTTTGCAAAATTGTCGCTCTTCTTTTGTATATAGCGGCGATCAGAAATGACGCAGCGGTGATCAAAGCTCTATTTGTGGGGAAAAAAGGACGCAAATTTAGTTTGGGTACAACGTCGCACGACCGTGCAATTGTCAGTTGAAGCGACGCAGTCCCGAATTTTTTTAAAACGCTCCTAGACGCGAACGCGGCATGCAAAACGCGGCAAAACGGGCGTTTTAGCCGCCGGCTTCTAGCTGTCAAAAAAATTTGTTCAGCGGAGGTTGAAAAAGCATCCCATGTGCATGAAGCCTAATGATGTACCAAAGCAGTCCTGGCTGTATTTCACACTTATGGCACCTCTCATAGATATTAGGCTTTGGTTCACACTGTGCAGGCTGGTTGCAGGTGCAGGAATCAGATCTGTTCCCGCAACCACCTGCAGCTAAATTGCGCTGCTCTAATGAGATTTGCAGGGTGGCCATTCATTCTGCATGGCACCCCCACCCCCACATCTCAGCCCACATTGAGTTTGTGGGAACCGCAGGAAAACCACAAGGTCAAAAAGACCATGCTTTTTCCCTGCCACTGCATATTTAAAAGGGTGCAGGCATCTTTTTTGCGGAAAACGCAGGCACAGCAGCCCATTCAAATGAATGGGCTATCCTCCCCGCACAAGAGTGAACCAGGGCTAAAGGAGATGTATGGCTGAAGTTCATTTGGCAGTACTTCAGGTATGGATCACAGGAGTGCAGTTTGTTCTGCACTCCTGTGACCCAGATTCAGCCAACAGCAGGTGCGCATGCGCGGGAGTTCCGATATGGCAGCCTAGCCCGGAGCTCCGCACCTTCGTCCGCCTATTGAGCCAGCAGCACAGCGGGTCAGTGTCCTAGGCGCCCTCTAACCGACAGCCTCGGTGTCCCCGCACACCCAGCAGCCTGTGGGCATACTTAGGTTACCGTTCTTCCAGTAACGGCCGTAATCTCCCAGGGACAAACTGACTGAAGGGAGCTCCAAGATGGCCGCGGATACGGCCTACAGTTTAGTCTGACCCATCCCAGGTCTCTGACAGCGCGGGGAAAGGATCAACTCACATTAACAGACCCCACTGGCCATCGGGTCCTCCAGGATAAAAGTAAGAGGATTTACTTTTCCTACTCTCTCCTCCCCAAGAGACTGTTTGAACGGCGGGGTGTACCAAGATGGCCACCGCACGTGCTCGCAGCATCTCTATACCACCATACTGAACTGAGCTTAAACGTTCTTGGGGATCTAGGGCTCTCACTAACCACCTCTGAGTCACCCTGTATTTAGGAGCCAAGGCTTTATTTAATCATTTAACATTATAACCATTCCATCATACACAGTTCTCTTCAGACCCAATTCGGGGGCCTCTGTTGCAACAACCGATCTTTCTTCTTTGCAAATCAAGACCCTATATCTCTAAAGGACTATTACACCGCCTTCCCCCATGTCCGGGCCTACGGCTAAAAAGGACCTCAGCCAACTCTTTGCCACAGCAACACCACAGCTGTCCTCAGGGGCAAGCAAGGCCTCAGTTATGGCGGTGGCAGGCCAAGAGTTCCATAGCAAAGACAGCCCCCACTTTGAGAACTCAGAGTCGTCGGGGCATCTGGATATGAGACCTGTGCTCTCCCCAGCTCTCTTAAACTATACACCAGGTCCTAAAGGGGGAAAATCTCAACCACCTATTCTATCCCCCTCGTCCACTGAGTCCCTGCTTGGCAGATTTCAGGGAGAACTAGCATCCCCTCAGCTGGACTCTAATAGCCCAGTTCCAGCCTCTCCATGCCTTCCCAACAACGACTTGTCCATACAAGTAGAAGACCTCTACCACAAATTCTCAGCTCTCCTAGAAAGGGGCCTGGCAAACACAATAGCCACCATTTCAGGGGAAATCAAGTCAGATTTTCAAATGTTTGGAAACCGTATTGAAGCAATTGAGAACAAGCTAGATTCCACCGCTGCCACCTCCAACCAAAACTCGGACCTTATATGTTCACTGCAGGACCAGCTAGACTCAGCTATGTCTAGAATCGATGACCTCGAAAACAGGTCCAGAAGATACAATCTTCGAGTGAGAGGTCTCCCAGAAGAGGTTAATGATGTCCCTGGGGCAATACACAATCTAATCTCTAACTTACTTCCAGACATCCCCAAGCACCGCATGGAGCTGGACAGGGCCCATAGAGCTCTGGGCCCTTTGCGGAAAGATGGTTCCCCGAGAGACATAATAGTGAAGCCCCACTTTTATGCGGTTAAAGAAGGGATCATGAAACAAGCCAGAACTTCAGACAAGATTCTTTGCAATGGACACCCAGTCCAAATTTTCGCTGATCTAGCACCATCCACCATTCAAAAACGGAGAGCCCTCAAACCTCTCCTTAAAGTTCTGATGGAAAAAGAAATCAAATACAAATGGGCCTTTCCATTCGCCATCAAATTTTCCTTGAAAGTGAGGGAATATGCTTTTTCCTCATTGCATGAGAGAGAGAAACTTTTTCTTCATCTCCACCTGATATCTCAGGAATCTGAAATGGATACCACTAACAACTTCAACTCCTCCAAGAGACATTCCCCAACCAGCCCCAGGACCCCCCTATGGAAAAAAGCCAAGCCCAAAAGAAGCAGAGAGAATGGACCTCCGTGAGTTTGCTCCCACCATGAATAGAGTTGAGAGGCTTCGTGGTCATCATCTGACTTTGATAAACGACTTATGCTTGGTTCCTTTATTACCCCCCGGGACATGAGAGGACTTTGTTTTCTGGTTTTTTTTTTTTTTTGGTTCTTTGTTGCCAGAATGTCCCATCTAAGACGTTGGATATTCCTACTCTCCTGAGATTAGTCTTTACACCGTTCCTTCATTCCCTTCACTCTAGCAAAGCTGAAAGAAGGGTTGATTGTTTGCCCCCTGTTTGGAAAAATATCTGAAATATATTTTTTCTCTGTCAGTTAAACCATTCACAAAATATCTCCTGAGCGGATTTCCTCCTCAGCAGGGATAACACCCCCCTCTTGTTAGGGAGGAGGTGTCTCTCCCAGAAGAGGATGAAATCTAACAACAAACTCATAATCCTTCAGGGGAACATGTTGAGAATTTAAGACAATACGATGACTATTCTCCTATTATTGCTCTCTTTTTAAGCTAAAGGGTGAGAGTTGGAGGGAAGGTGAGGGGGGATATTTCCTCTGTTTACGGTAATCAAGTTGTACCCGTTTTAACTAGTTATTTGTTTCTATGGGCTCCTGGGCGGGCGAGGGCTCACTTGCGCCTCCGCCCCTCTCCTTCTGTCCTTAACAGGCAGACTGGAGATGGGCTGTCTGGCCAAAACCGCCAGACCTTTAGATTTTTTTCAAGGGGTATCCAGGGGGCTTTATGCTTTCTTCCCCCATGGATACACATCCCTTAGTAGGAGAAACAGGCCATTTTCAGGGCCATTCACTAAGCAATTCTGTTATGCATATGGTATATTTTACCTCATATCTGCTCTATTACCCTTCTCCTCTCTTCTTCTTCTCTTCCTTTTCTTTTTCAGAGTGGTTGTTGCTTACAATACTGGTCTCGAGATCATCCGAGGCTCCTTGATTTTTGAATGCTTCCAGGTCTGGGTGAGTGTTCCATATTTAACTGGCTGTAGACATTGTTGTAAAGATGGCTGACCACCCAAGAGGTCCTTTAAGGGTAGCTACCCACAATGTGCAGGGACTAAACTCTCCTATCAAGCGCAGAAAAGTAGGAGACCATTACAAATCACTGAAATTGGACATACTAATGCTACAGGAAACTCACTTTCCTGCTAGTTACAAACCTAACTTTATATATTCTCACTTCCCTAAATTCTTTATAGCCAGTTCCGAAACCAAGACAAAAGGTGTAGCTATAATGTTCTCAAAACATTGTAACTTTACTTTTCTGTCTGAGGTAAAGGACCAGGAGGGCAGATATATCCTTGTAAAAGGCACCATAGATGACCAACCTGTCACTCTTATTTCATACTATGCTCCAAACAGGGGTCAGCTGGAGTTTTTCAGGAAGATGTTAGAAGCCCTTTCTCCCTTTTTGGAGGGCTCTATCATTTTTGGGGGAGACTCGAACTCGGCATTCGACCAATCTCTGGACAAATCCAGGCCCCCAGGTAGCCAATTAATGCACCCTTCTAAAGAAAGCCTGAGGATAGCCAAACTTTTACACAAACACAATCTAGTAGATGTCTGGAGGGACAAACATCGGACCAAAAGAGACTTCACCCATTTCTCTAGCCCCCATAACTCCTACTCGAGGATCGACCACTTATTAACTCCTTGCTATATTCTATCGTCTATCTTAGATGCCAGCATTCATGATACAGTCCTCTCAGACCATTCGATAGTGACATTGTCCATATTACTCAGATCCAAATTTTTCCCCAGACCTCAGTGGAGACTTAACGAATCCCTTATATCAGACCCAATAACAAAGATTGAAATTGATAAAAGTCTCCAAGAGTTCTTCTCTATTAACGTCTCTGCCGAAACCTCTGCGGAATCAGTTTGGGCCGCTCATAAATCCTTTATCAGAGGCAAATTGATTCAATTAGCTGCTCGGATCAAAAAAGAAAGAGGCATAGCTCTCCTTAAACTAGAGGACTCCTTTGTAACACTTAAAGCAAAACATAAGGCTAATCCTTCTCCTGCTCTCTTAGACAAACTAGATAAAGCAAAATTGGAGCTCAATCTAGCACTCACTACCAGAGCAGAGAAGGCCATCCGCTGGTCCAAAAATAAATTCTACTCTCAAGACAACAAACTGAGCTCGCTCCTTGCTAGAAAACTTTCCCCCAGGACAAGACATTTTATGCTTCCCAGAATAAGGGTAGACGGTAAACCTCCCACCTCCAACCCTGACAAAGTAATAGGGGCCTTCCAAAGATACTACGAAGAACTTTATAGCCCGGGGACCGATGTGAAATCGGAAAATATAAACAATTTTCTCGAGCATGAGTCTTTACCTCTCCTTTCAGATCAACATAGAAATTTAATGGATAAAGCAATCTCGGAGGAGGAGGTGGTGGAGGTCATCAAAAACCTCAAACAAGGATCAGCTCCCGGGCCAGACGGTTTCTCGGGCCCCTATTACAAAACTTTTTCTAACACACTAGTCCCCCACCTGATTCGATTTTTTAATGCTAAAATGAAAGGTGACCCGGTCGAAAAACACTTAAATACTGCGTACATCACGGTGATCCCTAAACCAGGGAAGAACCCTGAAGACGTAGACAATTATCGGCCTATCTCCCTTATAAATAACGATTTAAAAATTCTAACAAAAATAATGGCTAACAGACTGGCTTCTTTTATTAATCAATACATTAACAGAGATCAGGAAGGATTCATCCCAGCACGTCAAGGCCCTGATCAAATTAGGAGAGCTATTAATATAGTCTCTATTCTGCAATCTAACTGGACGGGTGGTCAGGCTCAAAAGGGGATGCTTTTATCACTGGACTTACGCAAAGCGTTTGATTTAGTCTCATGGTCCTACCTGTTTTCCGTGCTGAGGTATTGGGGTTTTGGAGAAGGATTCCTAAGCCTGATTAGGTCTCTATATTCGTCTCCACAAGCGATGATCAAGATGCAGGGCTTCTATTCCGCACCCGAGACAGGGCTGCCCGCTCTCCCCATTACTCTTTGCTATAGCAATAGAGACTCTAGCCACTGCTATTAGAAATAATCAAGATATTAAAGGAGTCTTATGTGGTAAACAGGAACATAAATGTGGGTTATTTGCGGACGACCTCCTGGTTTTTTTAACTACCCCTTTGTCATCGCTTCCCTCTCTCTGTAAGCTTCTTAATGACTTCTCCGAGATCTCAGGTCTTCGGGTTAACTATGCCAAATCTCAGGCACTAAACATTTCTCTACCTACGGAGATTATCTCCAAACTTCAAACAGACTTTAAATTCAAGTGGAATGACTCATCAATTTCTTACTTAGGGATTAATCTAACCTCCAAATATGAAACTCTTTACAGTGCCAATTATCCCCCCCTCTTTCGCAAACTTGAAGTAGATCTGAAAACTTGGTCTAGGCTAAACATCTCCTGGTTAGGAAGAATCAACTCAGTTAAAATGACATTACTCCCTAGGCTACTATACCTCTTCCGCTCTCTGCCGGTCCCAATCAGAAAAGACCACATTACTTCTTTTCAGAGGAAGATTCTTAAATTTATATGGGGCAACGCTGGATATAGGATTCCCCAGCAAACCCTATTCCTTCATAGGCGTAGGGGCGGTGTGGGTCTCCCCCAGTTAGAGAAATATTTCCAGGCAGCTAGACTGGCCCAATTCTCCTCCATTTACTTCAAATATGAGAAACAGGATTGGGTTCGGATTGAAAGAGAGGCAGTCCCTCGTCATACCTTGGATTTCCTCCTGTGGTGCCCTCCTAAAGAGAGACCCCCTATTCTAGCTCCCACTTTGTCTAACGAATTAGCCCTCTGGGATAAAATCAAACACAACCCCTCCTTGATATCTCCTATTAGACCACTAGCTCACTTATTCAACAACCCTAAGTTTCCCCCAGGTCAAAATATCAAAGCATTTCAGTGGTGGCTAAACAAAGGTATGTTCCGCATAGGACACTTCTTTATATCTAAGGGTCCGCTCACGCTTGAACATTGTGTAAATGCCTTAGAGCTCCCTAACTCAGAATATTTCAGATTCCTTCAAATATCGAACTTCCTACAGAAAATCTGGTCAGAGAAACCTCTCCCACCCAGCCTCACTTCCTATGAACGGTGGTGTGGTCAGCCATCTTTGCAAAAAGGGGGCATATCCCTAATTTACGAAGCTCTCACGCTACCTACTAAGAAAGCATCTTTTATGACCAATTGGGAGTCAGAACTGAAATTTGAATGGGAATTAGATAAATGGCAAACAGCCTGTTCTAGATCCTTTAAGGGCATAATCAATACCAACATTACGGAAGCCAGTTTAAAAGTAATGATGAGATGGTATCTCACCCCACTCAGACTTCATAGGTTCATACCAAATTATGATTCACGCTGCTTCAGAGGTTGTGACCTTCAGGGTTCGTTCGCTCACATTTGGTGGGAGTGTCCACGAATACGTTCATATTGGACCAAAATTTTTCGAATTATCTACAAGGTAACAGGCAATAGCCTCCCTAGGAATCCAACCATCGCCCTTTTAAATGATCACATCC
>BLSH010197892.1:42977-56340 GCA_018402905.1 Glandirana rugosa
CTTTTGCACCCATTCCCACCCTGTTCTTGAAGATGATCTCCATTTTTGCATTTTTTATGTTTTTATTTTTTTAAAATATTTAAAGTTATTTCCCTGTCCCCATTTCTTTGTAGGGCACTTGTCCCACCCTTACCCACGTTTTCCTTCCTTTTGCAGACCTCTAGGACCCCCCTGGGCTTTTTTACAGCATTTTTAAGATTTTTCATTAAAATTACCAGAACCCCGGACCCGAACCCGGACTTTTTTTGAAAAGTCCGGGTCCGGGTCCCGGACACCACAAAGTTCGGTACGGACCCCAAACTTTACAGTCCGGGTTCGCTCAACTCTAGTCATCAACCTAATGTGATAATTAACCACTATGCTAAGCTTAACTACAATAAACACCACAACACCATTTTGGAGTAAATTGGCCGGAGCCACCATTTAATAACAAATTACCAAATATAACAAAACATTCCTTAAAACAGAAACAATATTAATCATACAGTAACAATAAGGTTGCCGATCTTTGGAGGCACAACGCATGAAACATCCACATTTTACCTACGTAACTACTTACATGGTCCCCAGCCACACCACACACCGGCTCGGAGATGGCCCCAACTCTCTGTTGATACCTCGATCCCAGCCGCACCACACTGGCTCGGAGATGACCCCAACTCTCTGCAGATACCTCGTCCCCAGCCGCACCACACTGGCTCGGAGATGACCACAACTCTCTGCAGATACCTTTCAGTTCAACTTAGAAGTTAAACCACAATTAACTGTTATTCCACAGGGGACTCCATACCTTAGATGGGTCCCTAATATGCTAATCATAGCAGATCTTTAAAATGCCTCCAAAGACCCCAACCGCCATACCTTTATAAATATCCCAGGACAACTGATCAGACTCAGGGGCGGGAGGGCGGGAACTTTCTTCTTCTATGGCTCTCCTCCGATTGCGTGTAACTTCACCAACCTGCCTTGAAGACCCCCTGCAGCCCCTCCTCCCACTGTGAACCCACCAATCACGGTAAATGCCTCTCCTGCATTCTTCTAACTTAAATTAACCCTCTCTTTTCCTGATTCCCCTGTTTTCCCAATCATGTTAGCCCTTCGCTTATTTTTTTTTTTTGCTTCGGGCTACTCTTGACTATGGCACAACAGATGTCATCAATGTGATAATTGACCACCATGCTAAGCCTAACTACAATAAACACCACAACATAATTTTGGAGTAAATTGGCCGGAGCGGCCATTTAATAACAAATTACCAAATACAACAAAACATTCCTTAAAACAGAAACAATATTAATAATACAGTAACAATAATCATAAAGTTCTCGATCTTTGGAGGCACAATGTATGAAACATCTACATTGTATCTGCATAACTACTTACACGGTCCCCAGCCGCACCACACACAGGCTCGGAGACGACCCCAACTCTCTGTAGATACCTCCTCCCCAGCCGCACCAGCAATTGCCGATAATGGCACCGTCCTAATCGGTACGTCGGCGCACTTGTGGTGCCGCATCGATTTCAAACGTAGTTCTTGTACTACTTTTTGCGATTTCAGGTGCGATTTCCATAGGAATCTGTGCAGAAACCCGCACAGATGCCTGTGAAATCGCTACCGAAATCGGGACTGACATGCAGCTGAACTCGCACCATTTCATTCCCGCACTCAGTGTGAACCTGGGCTTAGACAGATTTGTGAACAATATTTGAGAGAAATAGGCCTTTTGTGTACATAGAAAGGGTCATAGATCTTTGAGTTCAGCTCATGATAAGTAGGGGCAAAAGCAAAAGTGTTGCGTTTATAATTTTGCTCAGTGTAATTTGGGGAAAATATGCTTATAAAATAGTTAACCATTTGCCAATAAAAAAAAAAAAATGTCCCTGGATTTCATTTTAAAAATCTGGTCACCTTAGCCTAGAGTCCATTCACACAGGCAATTACACATCCTGTGAATTCCAGTGGCAAGAATCTGTAGATTTCTGAGCCCTTACAATGCAGTGACAGCTTGTCAGAGGCCACAGATATTTGTGACTGTTTGCACAGCCAGCGATTAACTGCAATGATCGTAGTTGGAGGCAACTGTATACATCTAGCCATGATCACCGCAGGTAATCTTTGGCTTTGTGAACAGTCAGGAATAAGCCTGTCATTGCATTGTACAAACTCAGTTACTGCATCAATTCACACACATCTGTCATTTCCAGACAGAAGAATCTGCAGATTGTGTCGCTGAAAATTGTGAGTGAATAATGGACCCTTAACACTGCACTTCTATCTATGTTCTGGTACTGGGAGAGTTAGTTTTATAATCATGTAACAAAGGATCACTTACACAAATGGAACTTTTGTAACAAACCACCTGCGGCTGCGCTTGGGTCTAGGGTTGCCACCTCATCCCTTTGAACCAGAACACATATGAATTGCCCAGGTTCTGAGGCTAATTTAATGCAGATAAGGTACCAAGTAATTATCACCTTAATCAACCACAGAACCTGTGTAATTAATATGTGTTCGGTTTTAAATGGATGAGGTGACAACCCTACTTGGGTCACAGATCGTGCATGGTTAAAGTGGGTAGGAGATCTTGAGTTGCTAGAATTGTTTTGCATTGCCATCTTCATTTGGACATTATATTAAAATACAATGCTGATACTCTGTAATATTAACATCAATATTGGGAACTTGGTGACTTTTTTTTTTACAAAAAAAAAAAAAAAAATTAGGGGTGCTTTATTTCCCATAACCATTGTACAGAAGAAACATATGCAAAATAAAATACAATGCATTACATCATCAGCAAAGTGTAGAATTACGTCATTAGGGGAAGTTCTCAGAAATCTCACATAGAGCAGATGCAGGGAGCTTGGTGACTTTACCCAGTGCATGATCTGTTTTTCTGAGTCTGCCTGACTACACTGTGTTTACACTTGCTTTCTGGAATTTGACCTTAGCCTGTTATTTGGACTTTGCTTCTGTTTGCCATATGTCTCGACCCCCTTGTCTTTTTAATGACTTTTTTTGTCTGCTGACTGTCTCAACCCCTTGCTTGCATGACTACGCTGTTGCAGGTAAACTAAAGGCCCGTAGACACACTGTGAAGTCCGGACGGGAATTTTCGCTCGATGGCCTGTCGTCCGAAATTTTTACTGTTAGTATGCTCCTTTCGACACCCACTTTTGATTTTTCGTCAGACAAAAGCTGGATGTACAGACTAGTAAATTTTTGTCGCACGACAACGCAACGTCCGATTTTCGTTCCGTTAGTACAGTTTTTGTACGCTCAGAAACTAAAAATAGATGCAAAAATATTCAAACAGTATGTCACTTCTGACGCTGAGTTCGGTCGTACGAAAATTTTCGCATTGTTAGTACGCTCTTCACTTTTGACATGAGACAAGCATCCAACAAAAAACGGACGTTCTGTCGCCCGAAAATCGGATTGTGTGTTCGAGGCTTTAGTTCCATGCCTGTTGGTTTGCTGATTGGCTGTCACTTCCAGACCACCTGCAAGTGTTGCCCTGGGGCATCATCAGTGTAATAGCTACACCTCTGATAAAGACCATGAGGGCCCTTTCACACGGGCTTTCCGCGTGAAGGGTCCATTTTTGCTCAGTGGGGGTCGATCCCCGCTGAGCTGACGGATGGCAGCTCCGTCTCTGGAACTGTCAGAGCCCCAGAAAATGTTGATGACGAAATGCGTCAGAAAGTACCTAGCTATACGTCCCACGTCACTTCTGGTTTCTGCGGCACGAGCGGGTGGAACGCAAACAGACTTACAGGAAAGTGAACGAGACTTCGTCACAGACGAGGAGCGTCCACCAAGCCGGAGCCGGTTAAGTGACTGATAAGGGACGGGTTCATACGTTTCTACACCACCTATATTTTTAATGTAGAGACTTTTTATTGTTTTGTAAACTACGTGTAACTAATAAAGTAAAGTCATATTTCAAGACATACTACGCTATGGATTTCCTTCTTTCTCTTCCTTGACATGGATTTCGGGACCAGTCCCTCTACCGGGTCAAGCCTCTTCACCGGAGACACGTCCGAGCTCTTTACCCCTGCAGGGGTGGCGTTTTTTGGTAAGGAGGGGACCTTGAGGGGAGCACGTGTGTCTTGCACTGGCAAATAAGATCTGAAGAAAAACTTCCTTCTCGCACAGAGCACTTTCTGGAGGGATTGACAGTGATGGTATGAACTTGAACTATTATATGATTAGAGGTTTTTGAACAACTATTTACCAGCTTTGTCGCCACCTGTGGGTGGTTAGATATTACTACAAGAGCTATTCAAGCTTATTATGAGGACATTATAGACTTGGGTTGTCCCCCCTCTGATGATTACAACCACGCTAAGGGGTTTGATATACATGAAATATATATGATCAAGGGTGCTTTATATATATACATGAGTGTTCCTAAAGGCTTGATCTACCAAGATTTTATCAATAGATGATTGTTGTGGGTTGTCTAGCACAAAGTCACCTTGGATTAGCAATTATTTAACTAATGACACTACAGTCACCTTAACACGCCCTTTACTCACTGTTATCTTTTATATATATTCTATTCATAGATTGCACACACACTTTTAACTTTGTTTATAGTAATCTGTTTTAGAGGGTTAATTTTACGCATTGGATTTTAAGTTTGTTTTTTGGATCTTTGCACAATTGCACCTGATCACTTTATAACATATCACATGATAATTAGAGTTTTTACACTATAACTATTGTAAGTGAGCAGCGCCAACTTCCAGTCCAGTTTTGGTTATATTAGTTCTCAATTCCCCCTATTAGGAGGAAACTACTGGAAGGCCGCAGCCAACCCATTCCATAAATAATCCTTAGCGCGGTACACCATACTTAATAAGAGCTCCACTCTGCTCTATGGGGATCGGATGACAATGGACCACCTGCCCGTAGTCACCCAATTCGTTCTGATCCGAATCTACAGACGAATGGAAAATAGGGTTTCCATCTGTATTTCACGGACAGTATTGGATCGGAGAATGACGGGTGTCAGCGGACATGTCTCCGCTGACATCCGCTGCTCCATAGGGTTGCATTGAGTGTCCGTTCAGGTCCGCCTGAACAAGGGACAGGCAGACCTGAACGGTATGCCCGTGTGAAAGGGCCCTAACTCTCTGGGCTTGCACTCAACAGACTGGCAATGTGACACATATTAAAACAATTATTAGGCTAATAAGATGCTTAAGACAAACAGCAAACCATAATTATGGTTTGGATTAGAGCATGAAAACAGAAGGATTTAACTTATAAATATACAGAAATGATATCCAATTTATTAGGTACAATTTATATTCAGAGGTAATATTAAAGCAGTATTTAACCCAAAATCAAAAAAAGGGATTTTATTAAAACTTACCGTAAATTATTACAGGGCAACACACCTGAGTAGACTGATAGACTGGTTCTGCCACACCGATGCAAAGGAGGATTCAGCGAACATGGCCAAAAGTTGGCCTTGAATATCCTCCCCTCTTCCGAGGGCCATTTCTGACCATCCGACTCTGGGGGGCACTCTGATGGTGGCAAGGGATACTTTCCGACACACCTCGATCTCACCGTCGCCATCCCCCATGAGTCCAATACTGGGTAACCTGGAATTTGAACCGGGCCTCAGCAACCAAATCTTTCAGCGCTTAAGGGATAGAGGGCGGCTGTATATCTCCGATTTTGTCCGTGTTAGAAGACTGCGCCGAGGGTTAATAGCACTTGGTTGTTATCTCCTCTAACTCATGGAGAAGCAGCTCTATTTAAACTTCCTGCTTCCTGTAGCAAGTGCTGTTCGTTCTATAGCATGTACCTGCCCTTCCTGAGCAACTTGTGCTTGTTATCCGTTTCTGTCTCCTGTTCCTGTGACCCGGCTTGCCCGACCTTGTCTGAACTCCGCCTGAACCGACCCTTGGCTTGCCTATGACCATCCGATTGTCTGATCCTTCTTCACTTCTGCTGTCAGCCCGTTAACGACTCTGCCTGTACCTGACCATCCCCCTGCCTGCTCCCTTTGTCCTTCCTAGCCTGTCTGTTGCCCACCCGGACTGTACGACCACTCTTCTGTCTTGCACGAGTCCCAGTGGACCTACACGCACCACCAAGTGTTCCTGTCCAACCCTCGTGCCCCCCTGCGCTCCTGAACTCCCTGTTTGCTCTATTAGGGGTTCTCGAACCAGGGCCGCAAGAGAGATTACCCCTGCAGAAGTCAGACTCATCCGCCAGGTACGTGACAGTCCGTGAGGATGGGACTCTCTCTAATGCTGCGGAGACTGATGCTACCACCCCCCTTTAGACTTTCTCAGCGGCCTCCAGCTACAAGCCTTTCTGAGGAAGTGTCTTCGGACACCAGGCATTCCTAGACCACCTACGCTTCTTGAGGAGGTTTGCCGTAAGGGGGAGCCGCTTCGCCATGGCCTTTCCATGTTGTACACCGCTCTGACTCAGCCTCCGGAGGGCTTCACGCCTCCGTTTCTCCTTAAATGGGAGGAGGATCTAGGCCTTCACCTCACGGTCCTGGAGAGGGAGAAAATTTTGCATTTTGCCCATAAGTCTTCCATTGCCACTAGAATCCAGGAGACGGGCTACAAAATCCTGACAAGGTGGTACAGATTGCCTTCGGTTCTCCATCCCCTATTCCCCCAGACCACCAATCTGTGTTGGCGCTGTGGCAGTGAGGAGGACACGATGCTTCATAACTTCTGGAGTTGCCCTAAGCTGCAACATTTTTGGCAGGGGGTGATTCACGTTATCAAACCTCGAGGGCAAGCCGGCGGCCTGTCTTCTCCATCTTTCCGAACGCCCGATTAAAAAATACAAAACCTCACTCACCATACAACAAGGCCTGCGTCCCCCTCTGCTGGAAATCTGAGCACCCTCCCTCCCTGGCGCTGTGGTTCTCCAAAGTTAATGAGCTAAGAGACATGGAAGACTTCACCGCTACTCTCCACAACAAAGAGGAGATCTTTCGGGAGACCTGGAGACCGTGGCAGCACTTTATCTTTACAGATGCCTACCTCACGGAGATTCCGCACTAGAGGCATCGCTGGGTGATGTCGTGGGGGGCCCGGGCATGGGGCGCGCGGATATCTGTTTCTCTTCTATGTTTTTGATGTTTCCTTATGTCCTCTGCAAACCTCCTGCTTCCTCACCTTATGGGGCCCCTTCCCTTTTACATCCCCCCTTTCTTTTTTCCCCTTTCCCCCCCATTTTTGTTTTCCTCTCTTCTCTCCCTTTTTCTCTTTATCTTATAAGTACTCACGGCATCGACTTTTACATCCTACTCTGGAAGTTCCCTGCAAATAGTTCTACATTTCTGGTCTACAAGGTAGTTAGACTGCGTCCATTTTCAGTCTGATAGGCATTCCACGACTTTGCCCCGTTATCAAGCTTCATGTCCACCTAGTTTTTTATTAGAAGAATGTCAGCTCGACGTGGATAGACGTGGATGCTTTCTCCTTAGGATGACCAGCCAGACATACGACTCCTTGCCCTTAACTTTATAAGTGTTTTATCTTATTTCTTTATATATAGTACTGAGAAATGCAAATATCCTTCTTGGTTTTGGCAAAAGCTCTGAATGAGATTAGATTCTGTCTCTGGAACACCGTTCCAGTCCTGGCTATCAATAACCCAGCTAATGTAAGATTTGCGCTTCCGCATGAAAAATTGCTCTTGCTTGTGCAGTTGCCTGTACCAGGTTACCTTTTGTGATAAAGGAATTACAAAAAAAAAAACTTACCGTAAAATCCTTTTCTCTGAGTTCACTGACAGACGCAGCTCTTCCTTGACATGTGGGTTTATGCTCATCCTACTAGGAGTTGACTAGGCAAAAAATCAAAAGGATAGGCTGGCCCCTCCCAGGGGGCAGTCCTCACTTGAGCATATAATCCCCCTGCAGTGCATAGCATATCAGTTCGTAACAAGCCGTACAAACGCAACACAGAGGGGTGGGTGCTGCGTCTGTCAGTGAACTCAGAGAAAAGGATTTTACGGTAAGTTTTAATAAAATCCCTTTTTCTCTTACGTTCACTGACAGATGCAGCTCTTCCTTGACATGTGGGGATGTCCCAAAGCTGTGTCAGTAAAGAGGGATGGGTAAACGACAACAACTGTACCCAACAGAAACCCTCAGAAGGCGCCAGCCGTGTCTACACTGCCACCTGTAAAACTTTACGGCACCATCCGAAGATGCAGATACATCAACTTTATAAAACTTAGTAAACGTGTGCACCGAGGCCCAAGTAGCCGCCTTGCACACCTGTGACACTGAGGCCTGGTGTCTGAAAAACCCAGGAAGTGCTAACAGCCCTGTTGGAAAATGCCGTGACTGAAAAAGGGGGTACCTTGCACGAACAGAATACGCATGAGTCATGGTCTATCTGATCCAACGGGAAACAGTGGCCAATGAGGCCGCCAATCCTTTGCGCGGACCGTCCATCAGTACAAACAACGCATCAGACTACCGAAAGGAGTCTGTAGCCACCAAATACACCCGCAAAGCCCTCATGACATCCAATGAATGTAACTCAAATTCCTTAGGATGTGAAGGATGCGGACACAAAGAAGGAAGAATAATATCTTCATTAATGTGAAAAGAGACCACCTTCGGTAGAAACAAACAAGGCATCAGCCTTCCGAAAAGGAACTGTAGCCGTCAAATACACCCGTAATGCCCTTACGACCACCAAGGAATGCAAAGCAATCTCCGTGCCGAGCGACGGGTGTGGGCAGAATGAAGGTAGAACAATGTCCTCATTATGAGAAAAAGAGGAACCCACTCTTTTTGCAGAAAAGAAGGAGAAGGGCACAGCACCACCTTATCCTATAAAGAACCAAGTAGGGAGACCTACAAAACAACGCTGCCAACTCAGACACCCACCCAGCGGATGCAATGGCCACTAAAAAGACTGCCTTTCGTGACAGCAATTGTAAGGAAATATCCCTGATCTGCCCATATGGCGATTATGCAGTACGGATAGTACTAACTTTAAAAACCCATGGTGCCAATGGCAACCGAACCTGAGGAGCCACATGACGTAGACCGTGTACAGATCAATACAACGCCGCTAACGGACGCTGAAAAGAATCGCCAGAGCCGAAATCTGGCCTTTGAGCGTCTCAAAGCCAACTTGTTATCCAGGCCTTGCTGTAAGAAAACCAGCACCCGAGCCATGGAAAAAAAGAGCGGGGGTTCCAACCGCCTGCCTCACACCAGGCAAAGTATGCCTTCCAGGTGCGATATTTTGCACTAAATGCACTTATGCACTCTAAGCATGGTAGGGATCGTGGAGTCAGAGACCCCCCTATCCCTCAACACCTGTGACTCAATAGCCAAGCCGCCAAAGCCAGCGACGGCAAAGCAGGGTGAAGGATGGGTCCCCGAGAGAGCAGATCTTCGCGAAGCGGAAGTCGCCAAGGAACGTCCGTCACCATCCGCACCACGTCGGCGCACCAAGGGCACCGAGGCCAATCCGAAGCCACCAGGATTGTCGGGATTCCCTCCACTTCTATCCTGCACAGGAGCCATGGTAGAAGCTTGAAAAGGGGAAAAAAACTTAAAGCAGCCTGTACTGAAAACAAGGTGCTACCAGAACGTCCGTGGCGCCGCCAACAGAATCCTGTCCTGCACACGAAGGTCTGCACCTTGTGATTGAACCTGGGCGCCAGCAGTACCACGTCTGGCGTGCTCCACCAGTGGCAGATCTGGCAGAACGCCTCTGGATGTAGGTACCATTCCCCCTGATCCAGAGTCTGGCGACTGAAAAAGTCCGCTTGCCAGTTTTCTACGCCCGAAATGTAGATGGTGGAGATTGCCGGTACGTGAGATTCTGCCCACCCTAGAGTGTGGGCCGCTTCCGCAGCTGCTGCCGAGCTTCATGTTCTGCCCTGATCGGACACGTACGCCACTACTGTGGCGATGTCCGACTGAACCCGAACTGGGAGGCCATGCAACCTTGTCGCCCAGTGGGAGAAACCGAGCCTGATTGCCCTCAGATCCAACACATTTATAGGAAGGCGATATTCCTGCGCCGACCAACGACCCTGAGCAGACAGCTGTGCCAGGACTCCTACCCAGCCTGATAGGCTGGCGTCTGATCAAGGCAGGGGGAGAAAGACTTCCTCAACGTCAAGGCCGGGACCCGAAACCACCAGGACAACGACCCCCTGGTCTGGTGTCCAATTTGATTATTTTGCCGAGACCATGAGCCCCGCATACAGAAATGTAAGGAGGACCCCCGACGTGACAGCAGGACTCGCACTGCTACTTGTAGGGTCAGTAACTTGGCCGGAGGAAGGAACACCTTCGCCTGCTCCGTGTCCAAAATTAGACCCAGATATTCCAGTCGACAAGACCGAGTCAATGACGACTTCTGCAGGCTGATCAGTCAGCCGAAATCTCTCATCGAGGCCATGGTGTCCTCCAGAGCCGAAGCTGACTGCCCTCGCAGGAGCCGATCGCCAGGGTATGCCCCCACGGTAATGCCTCACAGCCTCAACAAAGCCAGCACCGGAGCCAATAGCTTGGCGAAGACCCGAGTGACCGAGGCTAGGCTGAAGGGGAGCGCCACAAATTGATAATGTAGATCCCCTACCACAAAGCGCAGGAAGCGCTGGTGCCGAGACCAATGAGACATGCAGATAAGCGTCCCTGATGTCCAGAGACGCCAGGAAGTACCCTAAGTGAAGGACGGCCACGGCCGAGCGTACAGACTCCATCTTGAATTTTTGCGCTTTCACCAAGTGATTGAGCACCTTCAGGTCCAGAACTGGCCTGACCCCACCTTAGTTGTTCGGTTCCACAAAAAGGGTTTGCATAAAAACCGTGGAAAACCTCTCCAATGGAGGGACCGACACAAGTACCCCCTGTTCGGACAGCGTCTGAACCGCCCCTAAAAGAACTTTCCGATGCCCCGGAGGCGCCTCAAGTTCGATAGCAAGAACCTGTCTAGGGGTAGAGTGTTGAACTCTAACCTGTACCAGGGGGACACCACTTCTCGACCCACCGGTCTGAAATGTGATAGGTCCACCAGTCTGCTAAACTCAGCATTTGGCCCCCCACCCGAAAGTCAAGCGGGGGCAACCCCTATGAGGAGGAGAACTTGTCCTCCATCTGTTTGGGCATGCAGTGCCAGGGCCGCTTACCGACCCCCAAGGCAGCCTTACCGGGGCCAGAGCCCTTGCCTGTTGTACCGGGTGTACGAAAAACCGCCTCTGGCCCGAAAAGGAAGGACCATGCTTACATCGGTACTCCCACCATTGTGGTGCTGGAAGAAAAACATACTCTTCCCCCCGGTGAGATCCATACTGATTTCATCCAGTTGCACCCCAAGAGCCGACCTCTCTAAAAGGGTAGGTCCGTGAGCCCCTTATGGACGCGGGGTCACCCAACCAACAGCATAACCACAGCAACCGTCTCACAATGGCTGCAAAAAATCAGACCTCTTCGACAGCAGGTCTAAGGCTACGCCACACAGGTACCGAAGACCCTGTATCAGGTGTACAATCCGCTGCAAAGCCTCCGGGGAGTACCTAAAGTCCAGTCCAGAGTGCAACTTAGTCGCACGATCCGTAAGCGACTGCGCCACCATGGCCAACGCCAAAGCCGGTCTCATGGCCTTCCCCGCTAACAAGAACATGTCTTGAGCATCGCTTCTGTCGGCTTATCGGTCAAATCCTTAAAGGATGGAGACCCTTCCAAAGAAAAGGTTGTCACCCTATTTAGGCTAGCCCCGGAGAGTCCACTGCGGGGGACGCCCCTTCTGTAAAAAACGATCCACCAAGGGATAACCATACAGAACCGCTTAGGCATAGAAAGGAATTCTGCAGCTAACGGCATTCCTTATAAACAAACGGTGTAAAAAAAGTGGACATAAGGATAGACCTTAAGTGTCCATGCTGGCTTAACGGACTCAAACATAGGTCGTCCGAAGGCTCCAGCTCACCACTTGAGAGCTCCACGGGGGTCCCTGTGACCACCAAGCCCCTTTCCGGTTCAGATTCATCCCCAGAAGAGGGAGCGGGAGGGGGTGGACGCTTTTTAGTCACCCCCTTGGCATGGCTCGGTACCCCCGGGCAATGAATTCCCCCAAAATAAAGCCAATTGGACTAGGGGAACCACCGGTTCCAGCACAGACTGCGCTTCCATGGACCCCTCCGGGGAAGAACCCACAGGCTCAGTCACCATTGTGCCACCTGAGTCCTTGCTAAGCCCAAAGGCCATGACACCCCCACAGTGCAGCCTCATCAACACCCAACAGAGCGACCGGGAAATGCCCAGAAGGACTGTGCCCACCGCCACTGCCACCCCAGGCAGGATCCATTAAAAAAATGTGACCCTGAAACCCTCCACCGGACCTGGTACCGCAATTCACCCCCCCACCCTCCGCACCCCTGGAAGGGGGGGAGGGGGGTCTCTCACCAATCCGACGGGCGCAGCGGGTCACCACCCGGTAGAAGACTTTTCTCCCCTCAGAGGGGAGGGATGCTGCAGGCCAAAATGGCATCTCTGGATGCAAGCGCAGCCCGGTCTCTTAAACGCAAGTGGTGTTTAACCACTGGCCCACCCGCACGGAAAGGGTACGATGCGGCGGACCCCGCCTAAGCTAAGGGTTAGCTCGCATCAGTCGGCCGCGCTGGGGAAGGTACAGGATTCTAGATATCCTCTATGCCCCAGCCAACTTCTTGATAGCAGTCTTCATCAGAAGTCTTGAGAAAAATAAAAAAGCGGTAGCAAAAAAGATGAACTGCAGGTCCCATCAGGGAGCCAGGTCTAACTCCTTGCACTAGGCATTAAAAACTGATATGCTATGCACTGCAGGGGGATTATATGCTGAAGTGAGGACAGCCCCCTGCGAGGGGCTAGCCTATCCTTTTGCTTTTTTGCCTAGTCAACTCCTAGTAGGATGAGCATAAACCCACATGTCAAGGAAGAGCTGCGTCTGTCAGTGAACGTAAGAGAAATGTGATATATTGCAGCTTACCAATCTTTAGATGTGGTGCCTCCATTTATTTTCTTTTTTAAGGATTACTAGATATTAGAGTGCCCCCCTCTCTGGATGAAGAAGCACATGGGGGAACCTTTGTACACCAGCCTTGTCAGTCTGGGAGGAAGGGACTATTAGATGTACAAGCATTTGTCTTAACACTTTAACTGATACATTTGCAGGAGAGCTTGTTCTGTAAAAAAAAACAACAGACTAAAGCCTCGCACACACAATGCAAATTTCGGATGACAGAAAGTCCATTTTTTGTTGGATGCTTGTCTCATGTCGAAAATGAAGAACATACTAACAATTCGAAAATTTTCGTATGACTGAATTCAACGTCAGAAGTGACATAATG
>BLSH010197939.1:12720-37511 GCA_018402905.1 Glandirana rugosa
GCCCCCTGCAGGTATATTGACTTTTATTTTTTTTTTTCCTTGGCTCCTTGCTGTCAGCTGAAAGCAAGTAGTGAGCCGATTGGCCAGTCATTAAAGTCTATGTGTGTGCACCGAACAGGCGCACACACATAGTCTGATTGGCTGCCCCATAGCCATCAGAGCCAATGACTCTCTGTCATTGGATGCTGTTGGCGGGGGCGGGACTACGGCGGTCATGCTGGGTGCGTGATTACTCACGCAGGCACAGCACTCCGCTTGGACTTCCGAGCACACTGCCAGCATGCTCTCCGCTAGCGCTGCTTCTGCATATTGTCAGCCCGCTCTCCGCATGTCGATCTCTGCAACACTGCCAGCCAGCTTATTAGATGGGGTAAGTGCTGGACTTGTCCCGACCCGGGGGGGGGGGGGGGGGCCTGGTGACTGTAAACCCTATCTGGGTCCCTGTATACTGCTACCTGGGACTCTGTATACTGCTACCTGGGACCCTGTATACCCTATCTGGGACCCTGTATACTGCTACCTGGGACCCTGTATACTGCTACCTGGGACCCTGTATATTGCTACCTGGGACCCTGTATACTCCTACCTGGGACCCTGTATACTGCTATCTGGTGGCTCTGTATACCCTATCTGGGACCCTGTATACTGATATATGGTGATTCTGTATACTGATATATGGTGACCCTGTATACTGCTATCTGGGACCCTGTATACTGCTATCTGGGACCCTGTATACTGCTACCTGGGACCCTGTATACTGCTACCTGGGGCTCTGTATACCCTATCTGGGACCCTGCATACTGCTATCTGGGACCCTGCATACTGCTATCTGGTACCCAATATACTGCTACCTGGGACCCTGTATACTGCTACCTGGGGCTCTGTATACCCTATCTGGGACCCTGCATACTGCTATCTGGCACCCTGCATACTGCTATCTGGGACCCTGCATACTGCTATCTGGTACCCAATATACTGCTACCTGGGGCTCTGTATACCTCATCTGGAACCCTGTATACCCTATCTGGTGGCTGTATACCATATCTGGGATCCTGTATACTGATATATGGTGATTCTGTATACTGGTATATGGTGACCCTGTATACTGCTATCTGGGGCTCTGTATACTGCTATATGGTGATCCTGTATACTGCTACCTGGGGCTCTGTATACCCTATCTGGGACCCTGTATACTGCTACCTGGGACCCTGTATACCCTATCTGGTGACTGTATACCCTATCTGGGATCCTTTTTACTGATATATGGTGATTCTGTATACTGATATATGGTGACCCTGTATATTGCTATCTGGGGCTCTGCATACTGCTATCTGGGGCTCTGCATACTGCTATATGGTGACTCTGTATACTACTATCTGGAGCTCTGTATACTGCTATATGGTGACTCTGTATACTGCTATCTGGGGCTCTGTATACTGTGATATGGCGACTCTGTATACTGCTATCTGGGGCTCTGTATACTGATATATGGTGACCCTGTATACTGCTATCTGGGGCTCTGTATACTGCTATATGGTGACCCTGTATACTGCTATCTGGGACCCTGTATACTGCTACCTGGTGCTCTGTATACTGCTACCTGGGGCTCTGTATACCCTATCTGGGACCCTGTATACTGCTATCTGGGACCCTGTATACTGCTACCTGGTGCTCTGTATACTGCTACCTGGGGCTCTGTATACTCTATCTGGGACCCTGTATACCCTATCTGGGATCCTGTACACTGATATATGGTGATTCTGTATACTGATATATGGTGACCCTGTATACTGCTATCTGGGGCTCTGTATACTGCTATATGGTGACTCTGTATACTGATATATGGTGACCCTGTATACTGCTATCTGGGGCTCTGTATACTGCTATATGGTGACTCTGTATACTGCTATATGGTGACTCTGTATACTGCTATCTGGGGCTCTGTATATTGCTATATGGTGACTCTGTGAGGGTATACTGCTATCTGGTGACTCTGTATACTCCTATCTGGTGATGCTGTATACTCCTATCTGTGATGCTGTATACCCCTATCTAGTGATGCTGGGCTGTATACTCCTGACTCAAGGGGTGGAAACTATAAGGGGTGGGGGCTTATGAGAAATGTGAGTTGTCAAAAAGGAAGGGCGGGGCCCAGCACACAGTAGTGCAATCAGTGTGCCTGTCTCTCCAAAATCTGGCATAAACCAGCAATCTGCCAGGTAGCACAGGGTCCCACTGCCACAATATATATACATATATATTCACAGCCTCCATAGAAATTCAGGTTGCTTGTTTTGCAATTCCATGTGTTCTGGAAGGCATCAGAAATCGCATCAGTGTGAACCAGGGCTTACGTACAGAGCAGTATGTATGTGTTACAAACTAAAAAAAAAATTAAACTTAAATTTTTCCGGACTTAAAATACATTAAGTGACAAATGATAGCATAACTACAGTTATGGCTGGTCTACTTGAAAATTTAAAATCTAGAATAATTTTAAATATAGGCAAAACCACACATGATCACACTGGAGGAATGAGACTTCTGAAGATGACGCTGCAGTTTCAGTAAACTAAGACCAATGCTGCCTATGCCTTGGGAAAAGTCTTAGAATGTGTCACTAACAGCAGCATTTCTGTATTTTGAAGGAAACGTATCCAGACCCCCACAGCGTGTTTATTGCCAAAGTTTGTATATGTCATGTGATGAGAAAAAAATATATTCAACCTACACATAAATTGAATTATAATGCTCTGGGCTTTATTAGCTAATGTTACATTCCAGGAAATAATAAAAAAAAATGTTACATTCCAAGCACGCCCAATGCTATCTCAGCTCTAAGCCTGGCCATACACACCCTACCTGAGGCCCTGTGTCACAGTGCAGGTATGTGCAAGACTGAAGGGGCAAAGGGCACAAGTCCAGCCTACTGCAAAGAAAAGAAATGAACACTCCTAAGACAATTGTTTCTTAACATACTGGAGAGCTAGAATACCTGAAATACTGCTGAACGCAAACGTGTTTTCTTTGGTATTATTTTTGTTGGATTCTAAAAATAATTTGTTAGCCTCCATTTACACGGGACACTGTTTCAACCTCCCCTGAATGTTTTATCTTGACAGCTAGAAACCGGCGTCTAAAACATCAGTTTTGCATGCCGCGTTTGCGTCTAGGAGCATTTTTGAAAATGTTTTTTTTTTTTAAATGGAAATGCCTGTAAACGAAATACTCCTAGGTGTTTACAAGCTGTTTGGCAATTCAAATGCCTCTGAACTGGCATCTGAACCCATTTTTTTGCGTTCCAAAAAAAAGCCTTTAAACTCAACTGCCTGGAAATGACCTTAAACGACCCTGTGTAAATGTACTGATAAGATAACACAGAGGAGAGTTCAGGGGCAGCTGAAAAAAAACGCCGATATGCCTCTAAACGTTCGTTTACCAGCAGCAGTGTAAGGCCCCTTTCACACGGGCGGCTGTTCTGCCGTTGCTAAATGCAAGCCAGATACCAGACTCCAAAGTACAACGATTACTTGCATTTGTACATTCCGATTAGCCACGATTACATGCAGCTACGTTTAGCTGCAGTGGAAACATTCTTAACATTCTTGACATTTCTGAAGTGCTTCCTATTGATTTTCTACTCTTGTTGCCGTTGCTATCCGTCGGTTACCTGCAGATAGTTGCAGATACGTGCAGGGCCGGTTCACACTGCAGCGGGGCGGAGCGGCGCGACTTCGCGCCCCGTTCACATCTAGGCGACTGACAATTCGCCTCAATGCTGTGCAAATGGGACCGTTCTAATAGGAGCGAATCGCTTCGCTCCGCATTGGAAAAATGGTCCCTGCACTATTTTTAGGGCGATCTCAGGCGGCTTGCATTGACTTCTATGATAGAAGTCTCCTAGCAAGCCGCTTTGAGATCGCCTGGAGCGCCGCATCGCGCGGCTCCGCCTCGCTACAGTGTGAACCGGCCCTAATGGAGCTTAAGGGTGGCAAAAACATGTCTACTGCAAATTTTTACCACCCAACTTGCACATCTAAACAAAGCCTTAGTGACATTGTAAATAAAATACAAAAAAAAGGTGAAAAGTATTCCAGTGCTGCTGATCTTATGCTGCCTCTTTGCAGCCACTTCCTGCCTACATGTGTGTCCCCCACAGTGACTTTTCATTGCTCTGGTGGGTTTCCGGTCACCATGAAATGCTGGAGCCCAGCTGCACATAGAGTGGTAATTGTTGATGGTACTCAGGGCTTTATCACAATTTTGTTGCTTAGAATAAAGGTCACGTTTCTCGTGGTGTAACATCAACTTTCATATTATACAAAAAAATAAAATGGGCTAACTTTACGGTTTCGGTTTTTTTTTATATTCATTAAAAGTGTATTTTTTTCCAAAAAATTGCGCTTGAAAGACCGCTGCGCAAATACCATGTGACATAAAATATTGCAGCAACCGCCATTTTATTCTCTAGGGTCTCTGCTAAAAAATAATATATAATGTTTGGGGGTTCCAAGTCATTTTCTAGCAGAAAACACTGGATCTTTAATTGTAAGCCACTAATGTGAGAAAGGGT
The DNA here is from genome assembly GCA_018402905.1 of Glandirana rugosa. Taxonomy (NCBI): domain Eukaryota; kingdom Metazoa; phylum Chordata; class Amphibia; order Anura; family Ranidae; genus Glandirana; species Glandirana rugosa. Next base: position 17,294 of record BLSH010197939.1, read on the forward strand.
TTAGTCTATCAATGGTTAAACTTTCCTGATAGCCCTGAGATAATTGCTTTGAAAGAAGAAGATACATTGTTGTTCCTTTATTCTCCTAACTATCAACAAACATTCCAGGCAGACAGCCAAGTTTAACAGCTGTTAGATTAAGCAGAGAAAGGCTCTGGCTCTCGCTGAATCCTCACTCGCCAGGACGCGATTTCTGGTCGCCATGGCGACCTGGCGCCCGGGGTTTGTCGAGGCCTGCATTAATGTCTAAACCACTGGCAACAAAAGTGAGTACACCTCTAAGTGAAAATGTCCAAATTGAGCCCAATTAGCCATTTTCCCTCCCCGATGTCATGTGACTCATTAGTGTTACAAGGTCTCAGGTGTGAATGGGGAGCAGGTGTGTTAAATTTGGTGTTATCGCTATCACTCTTTCATACTAGTCACTGGAAGTTCAACATGGCACCCCATGGCAAAGAACTCTCTAAGGATCTGAGAAAAAGAATTGTTGCTCTACATAAATATGGTCTAGGCTATAAGAAAATTGCCAAAACCCTGAAACTGAGCTGCAGCATGGTGGCCAATACCATACATCGGTTTAACAGGATAGGTTCGGTTCCACTCAGAACAGGCCTCGCCATGGTCGACCAAAGAAGCTGAGTGCACGTGCTCAGCGTCATATCCAGAGGTTGTCTTTGGGAAATAGACGTATGAGTGCTGCCAGCATTTCTGCAGAGGTGGAAGGGGTAGGGGGTCAGCCTGTCAGTGCTCAGACCATACGCAGTACACTGCATCAAATTTGTCTGCATGGCTGTCGTCCCAGAAGGATGATGCACAAGAAAACCTGAAAACAGTTTGCTGAAGACAAGCAGACTAAGGACATGGATTACTGGAACCATGTTCTGTGGTCTGATGAGACCTAGATAAACGTATTTGGTTCAGATGGTGTCAAGCGTGTGTGGCGGCAACCAGGTGAGGAGTACAAAGACAAGTGTGTCTTGCCTACAGTCAAGCATGGTGGTGGGAGTGTCATGGTCAGGGGCTGCACGAGTGCTGCCGGCATTGGGGAGCTACAGTACATTGAGGGAACCATGAATGCCAACATGTACTGTGACATACTGAAGCAGAGGATGATCCCCTCCCTTCGGAGACTGGGCAGCATTCCAACATAACAACCCCAAAGACACCTCCAAGACGACCGCTGCCTTGCTAAAGAAGCTGAGGGTAAAGTTGATGGACTGGCCAAGCATGTCTCCTAAACCCTATTGAGGAGGAGGTAGAGGAGCGCAAGGTCTCTAACATCCACCAGATCTGTGATGTCATCATGGAGGAGTGGAAGAGGACTCCAGTGGCAACCTGTGAAGCTCTGGTGAACTCCATGCCGCCCAAGAGGGTTAAAGTTGTCGTTAACCCACATTTATGACACACTGCCAGCCACTCCACTATAGTAAGGCAGAGCACATTGTGTATATATTTTGTAAAAACGAGCATTGTAAATAGCTTTTTGGAGCTTTTTGAGTCTTCAGGCCGGTCCTCTGACTCGCGGCCACTTCTCAGCTCCAATTGATGGCACCTGTAGGAGGGGCCGGGATCTCCCTCTGACCTCAGTCAGGGTGATCACGTGGCCGCTCAGTCTCTCCTGGAGATGCCTTGTCTCGCAGCTGAGAAGCGGCCGCGAGTCACATGACCGGCCTGAAGACAGGTCTAGATTGCTATCTATAATGCTCAATTTTACGAAATATATGTACAGTATGCTCAGCCTTACTATAGTGGAGAGGCTGGCAGTGTGTATTAAATAATTTTAATAGTGGCAGGAGGCGGGGGAAATCAAAGACACACACAGAGCAGACAGACTGGCAGGAGGGAATGAGGGAGAGATGAGAGCAGGGCTGCTGACGTCGCAGACAACGGTGGCCAGGGCTCAGAAGCCCTGGTTTCGTTGTTTGCGCAGAGAGGGGGATACTGGAAGTGGCAGGTTTAGGGGTTTTTTTTTACAGTTTAGAGGGGGGCAGGTTACACAAAAAAAGCACTGTGCTGTATAATCTGCATTAACCACTTGACCACTGGGCACTTAAACCCCTTTAACAACCAGACCAATTTTCAGCTTTCAGCCCTCTCACACTTTGAATGACAATTACTCAGTCATGCAACACTGTACTCATATGAAATTTGCGTCCTTTTTTTCACACAAATAGAGCTTTTTTTTGGTGGTATTTAATCACCACTAGGTTTTATATTTTTTGCGCTATAATTAAACCGAAAATTTTGTAAAAAAAATTAATTTTTCTTCGTTTCTGTTATAAAATTTTTCAAATTAGTAATTTTTCTTCATAAATTTTGGCCAAAATTTATATTGCTACATATCTTTGGTAAAAAAAAAAAAAATTAGTGTATATTATTTGGTCTTTGTGAAAGTTATAGAGTCTACAATCTATGGTGCCAATCACTGAATATTGATCACACCTGATGTACTGACCGCCTATCTCATTTCCTGAGACCCTAACAAGCCAGGAAAGTGCAAATACCCCCCAAATTACCCCTTCTTGGAAAGTAGACATTCCAAGGCATTTAGTAAGGGTTATGGTGAATTTTTTGAAGTTGTAATTTTTTCCCACAATTCTTTGCAAAATTATTCCCCCCCCAAAAATTGTCATATGTTAACGGGTTATTTCTCACACCCGGCATATGCATACCACAAATTACACCCCAAAATACATTCTACTACTCCTCCTGAGTATGGCAATACCACATGTGTGAGTCTTTTACACAGCCTGGCCACCTACAGAGGCCCAACATGTAGGGAGCGCCATCAGGTGTTCTAGGAGCATAAATTACACATATAATTTCTTGACTACCTCTTGCACTTTTGAAGGTCCTGGAGTACCAGGACAACGGAAACGCCCAAAAAATGACCTCATTTTGGAAAGAAAACACCCCAACGTATATTCTAGGAGGCATAATGAGTCTTCTGAACATGTCACTTTTTCCACAAGTTTTTGGAAAATGTGGAAAGAAAATGAAAACGCATTTTTTTTTTTTACACAAAGTTGTCCATTTATACAACATTTCTAACACACAGCATGTACTTAGCAAAAATGACACCCCAAAATATATTCTGCTACTCCTCCCGAGCATGGTGATACCATATGTGTGACACTTTTACACAGCCTGACCACATACAGAGGCCCAACATGCAGGGAGCACCGTCAGGTGTTCTAGGGGCATACATTTAGAATCTAATTTGACTACCTTTTACAGTATTGTGAGGCACTGTGGTGGCATGGATAGGCACTGTAGTGGCACAGATGGGCAGGGTAGTGGCACGGATGAGCAGTAGAGTGGCATGGATGGGCACTGTAGTGGCACGGGTGGACACTGTAGTGGCATGGATGGGCACTGTAGTGGCACGGATGGGCACTGTAGTGGCATGGATGGGCAGTGTAGTGGCACGGGTGGGCACTGTAGTGGCATGGATGTGTCACGGATGAGAACTGATGTGGTATGGATGAGCATGAATGAGGCACAAATGAGCCATGGATGGGTATGGATGAGCCACGGATGGGTGGGTGAGCACGGATGGATGGCTAGGTGAGCATGGATGGATGGATGAGCATGGATGGGTGAGCACGGCTGGGTGGGTGAGCATGGATGGATAGCTGGGTGAGCATGGATGGATGGCTGGGTGAGCATGGATGGATGGCTGGGTGAGCACAGCTGGGTGGGTGAGCATGGATGGATGGATGGGTGAGCATGGATGGATGGATGGGTGAGTAAGCACGGCTGGGTGAGTGAGCATGGATGGGTGAGCACGGCTGGGTGGGTGAGCACAGATGGATGGCTGGGTGAGCGCGGCTGGGTGGGTGAGCATGGATGGATGGGTGAGCACGGCTGGGCGGGTGAGCATGGATGGATGGGATGGATGGATGGATGGTTGAGCACGGCTGGGTGGGTGAGCATGGATGGATGGCTGGGTGAGCATGCATGGCTGGATGGGTGAGCATGGATGGATGGGTGAGGATGGGTGAGCATGGATGGATGGATGGGTGAGGATGGGTGGGTGAGCATGGATTGGGTGAGGATTGGTGGGTGAGCCATGGGTGGGTGAGCATGAATTAGGTGAGGATGGGTGGGGGGTGGATGGATGGGGTGAGGATGGCTGGGTGGGTGGTAAATGGATGGGTGCATACTGTAACTTAGCAGCGCTGTGGGCATTACACATCTCCCACATCGCTGCAGCACCTCCTCTCTCCCCCCTCTCTCCTCTCGCAATGCACCGATCGGTGCGGAGGAGAGAGAAAAGCCGGCGGAAGCGCCGGCTTGTTTACATGTGATCACTCCGTCAAATGACGGCGCGACCACGTGGTAAAAGGCCGCTCACAGCGGCCATTCACCACGATCCGTGATCGGTCGGGTCCCCCGGACCCGACGGTCACGGGTGTTCCCGTGTGCGCGTCCCAGGGGGCGCGCTGGAAGCGCGATTCTGGGAGGACGTCAATGTACGTCTTCCCAGAGTTAAGCAACCGCCCTGCAGCCGTCATTCGGCTATGGGCCGGTTATGAAGTGGTTAAGGGGCCAGGATCTCTATTTTTTTTTGGGTTAACAAACAAATTAAGGTAGTGCTGGAAAATAATGGTGGCCACACAAAATATTGACACTTTGGGCCCAATTTGGACATTTTCACTCAGGGGTGTACTCACCTTTGTTGCCAACAGTTTAGACATTAATGGCTGTGTTGAGTTGTTTTGAGGGGAAAGCAAAGTTACACTGTTATACAAGCTGTACACTCACTACTTTACATTGTAGCAAAGTGTCATTTCTTCAGTGTTGTCACATGAAAAGATATAATAAAATATTTACAAAAATGTGAGGGTTGTACTATATATAAAAACACACATATAAACATCGTACTATTATCACAACATAAGGGACAAAAATGTTTCAAATGTCAGTTTAAACCAGTGGTTCTCAACTCCGGTCCTCGGGACCCACTAACAGGCCAGGTTTTCAGGATAACTGAAATACATCACAGGTGATATAATTTGCTGCTCAGTGATTGCAGTGTTCTAGTCTGCATCTCCCCAAGGTAATACTTAAAATCTGGCCTGTTAGTGGGTCCCGAGGACCGGAGTTGAGAACCACTGGTTTAACCACTTGCCGACCGCCGATCGGCATCTGACGGGGGCAAAGTGGTTCGTTCCCGCAAAACGCCGTCATACGACGGCGGCTGCGGGATCGAGCTTAGTGAGCATATACAGGAAGGCTGTGACCACTTCCCTTCCCCAAATAGTGCAGTCCCCCTACAGTTAGAACACGCCCAGGGAACATAGTTAACCCTTAGAGCGCCCCCTGCAGATTAACCCCTTCACTGCCAATGACATTTACACAGTAATCAGTGCATTTTTATATCACTGATCGCTGTATAAATGCCAATGGTCCCAAAAAAGTGTCAAAATAGTCCGACATGTCCGCTGAAATATCGCAGTACCGCTAAAAATTGCAGATCGCCGCCATTACTAGTAAAAAAAAAAAAAAAAAACCCCAAAAATGAATTCTCATCATCCGTAAACGCGACCACTTTTGCGCAAACCAATCAATAAACGCTGATTGCGATTTTTTTTTATCACAAATATGAGGAAGAATATAAATCGGCCAAAAACGGTGAAAAAAAATGTTTTTTTATATTTTTTTTTTGATTTGTATTCTAGCAAAAAGTAAGAAATTTGGTTTTTTTTGCAAAATTGTTGCTCTTCTTTTGTTTATAGCGGCGATCAGAAATGACGCAGAGGTGATCAAATACCACCAAAAGAAAGCTCTATTTGTGGGAAAAAAGGACGCAAATTTTGTTTGGGTACAAAGTCGCACAACCGCGCAATTTTCAGTTAAAGCGACGCAGTGCCGAATCGCAAAAAGGGCTCCGGTCCTAAAGCTGGAAATCCTTCCGGGGCTGAAGTGGTTAAACAGAGATTACCACGTTCACTGTCGTAAAGACACTAACAAAGCAAAATAAAAAAAAGTATTGATTTAAACTGAGAACACATAGAATTTATACAAATCAGCAATATATCACCATATAACTAACATAAAATTGTATTGCTTAATAAAAAATAAAATACTATTATAAAAATAAAGTGTATTTTCCCTGCAAAATACAGCTTGCCATCACAGTTTACACTACTGTGATCTACAATATACATGGTACAGTCTTTATGGGGTTTTTGCAACACTGAAACAATTGTGTCAAGGTACAGAACAATGGCACACACCACTTTGAGGGTAGCATCAACTCCCACCTCCCACATCTTGCTAAATGTCATGGGATGTCTTCTATGTTCTGCCTTCACATCAAGGCTGGGAAGGTTTAGCGTTTCCAAAAAAGGAAGTCTCAGACGCCTTTTCGCCCCCTCCCTCTGCTGGCTCTGATGAAGCAGAAGGAACGCCTCTGCAGCTTACATGGCCATATTAGGACATATAGGGCAAACCTTGGTTTCGCTCACTCTGCTCAGGCAATACATAGCAGGAATCAGAAAAAAGAAGCCTTTTACAATCTAACTGATTTTGCTGCCTGCAACACAAGAACATGCAGCGCACAATCTCCTCCTTCCAGCAACTGCGGAATAAAGCACCTGCTTCTTTTGCTCGCTCAGTACAAGTGCTACTGCACAAAACCATATTTTAATGATATCTTTGTTTTTAAATGTTTTACACTACAGATTAAGTCATGCTACCTATAGATACGTGGATACTAGATACTTGGAATATTAAACAGAGCTTCAGGAGACATTTTGACACCATAACAACATCAAATATTCTTTACCATGCAAAGCACTTAACACAGAAATCATGCCTGTGATTCAGTGATCAACAGAACAAAAGTGGGTCAGGATAGAAGCTATAAAAACCAATCCTTTCCTGCTGTCACCATAAGTTTATGAAACATTAGTCAGAAACACAGTCAGCTAATAAAGCCCGGTGTCATACAGTAGATCAACATGCCAAATACTACTGAACAAAAATGGTATCAGTGCTTTATAAGGTCCACTTGTGGGCTTTATAACCCATACCTTGAAATGATCATTTACTGTGAAGAGAAAGAGGAAGAAACCTCAAACTTCCTGGTAGTGAATGATTATGTTTTTATGCTATGACTACATAATGAAATAGAGCCTTATTATACTCTTGAATTGCCTTCTGTGTAAAACAATTATTTTCCATGTGTGGAGATTTCCTGTTCTCAGCCAAAATTATAATACACAGCCCCAGTTATTCAAAAATCCAAGGATGGTGTGACTTTTCTCTGTAAAGCCCCTTTCACACTGGGGTGCTTTACAGGCGCTATTGCGCTAAAAATAGCGCCTGTAAAGCATCTCCCCATTCAACCAACCCAGTGTGTCCTTTCACACTGGGGCGGCTCAGGGTGGTGCGCTTGCGGGAGTAAAATTAAACTGATTTTTCAGGAATGTGGGGAGCGGTGTATACACCGCTCCTCCACCGCCCCTGCCATTGGATTGAATGGGCAGCGCTGCCCAGCGCTGGCACTTTTAACCCCTGTTTAACCCCTTGTGCGGGGGGGGTTAAAAAAGTGCCGTGCTGCCGCCCGAATAGTGGTGCCATATCGCTGCTATTACAGCGGTAGATCGGTTTACCGCTGACGATCGGGCGGTCCCAGTGTGAAAGGGGCCTTAATGCAATAAATGTAATAGTCCTTCTTCATAATGGTGCTCATTTGTATTTCTGTAATATTAATTAATATTATACTTCTATAGCAATAACAATTATGTGCCTTCAATAAATGTTTACTACAAATGCACAATTAAAATCTGATAGCAAACCTTTTCTACATTGCATTGTAGGTCGGTGCTTTGTCGGACCTCACCCCAGTGAACCATGAAATCACAGCACACAAAAAAGTGCACAAAGGGTACAAAAATGGCCAAACTTCCAAAGAGAAAGGCCCCCTAACCCTGACCCCCCCCCCCCCTTCCCAGGGCACAAGACTCTTGACAAGGTAAGGTACACATTGGTCCACCTAAGCAGAAGCCAGGTGGACCCACTCCTTAGAGACCAGCCAAAGCAGGTCCACCAAGTACTTGGTAAGGGACTCTCCAACACATGACACACAGTATGACTACAGGCAAAACTTAATGTTTGTTTGTTTTGGATAGAGTGGAGAGGGATTAGAATATCTGTCAGGTTTTTACTGCTGTCTATGACCCCATTGGGGAGACTCACCCTTCCTACTTGTCCTGTTTAGCATTATAATTGAAAGTGAAAGTAAAAGAAAATCCCAAAATTTAGGTTGTTCCCAGAACAGTAATAGCGGCAAAATCATCCAATAGGTACACTTGTTAGGATGACCCTGGTGACAACCAGGGATTCTCTGAATTTGGAAGGATTTCTTCTCACGTGCTTTTTTGGTTGTGGCACAGGAAGTGAAGGGAAATCTTCCCAATGGCACATAGACAGCAAAAGAAAGAAAACCTCTACAAAATATTGGCATTATCACCATATACAGTATGACAATTATTTTACCCACACATTACAGCTCTTTCGCTGCAAGCTAATTCTAGAAGTGATGTCCTTCACAGTAAAGCTTAGCCAGCATTGTACATAGCTTTCTCATGAGAGCGGTTGGCTACACAGAATCAGACTAAAATAATCAGACCAGGAAATGCCCATACTGAACACTATTACAGTCATTTGTTAAAGCGGAGTTCCACCCATGTAAAAGTCAGCAGCTACAAAAAGTGTAGCTGCTGGCTTTTAATAATTGGACACTCACCTGTCCCTCACTCCAGCGATGCTGTCGTCCGAGGGCTCGTTCTTCGCCCCCTCCCCTCGACGGCGCCGGCCTCATAAGTGTGGGCACCCGGCTTTGGCTTCAAAGCCGGGCGCGCACTGCGCATGTGCGAGTCGCGCTGTGCCTTGTGACTGGTCCGCGTATCTTCTGGGACCTGTGACGTGTCCCAGAAGATTGCCGAGAGGGAGGGGGAAAGGTGGACTTCCTTCCCTGAGCTGGGGTGCCAGGGGAGGAAGTGTACCTGGTACCCTGTGAAAACAGGATCCCTGGTCACCCCCCCCCCCAAAAAAAAGACATGCCAATTGTGGCATGTCGGGGGGGTTACCTTCCATTAAAGCGGAATTTCCACTTTATGGTGGAACTCCGCTTTAACAACATTAACCAATTACCTCCAATTAATTCAATCATCAAAGAGTATTTTTTGCACTAAATAACTAAAAAAGGGTTCACATAATAGTGTGAACTAGTGTATAATTTCACATCAGAGTGTTACATATTCAGCGAGTGGTCTAGTAATAGTAATCCATATCTTGCTGTTTTCTGCTAACTGAACTGAACAGTCAAGTTGCAGAAAGTTGATTACTGTTTGATATTGGTATACAGGCTGCTTTGCTTTACTTCCTATATTGCAAACAGTTACGAAATAATGAAAGGTCAGATTAGAAGAACTCTGCTCAGACCATATTAGGAAATACAGAAAGAATTTCATGCATAAAGTGTAAGCACACGAACAGCTTGAAAAAATATGCACACTACTTGCAGGTACCATTTCACTTCTAGAAGACTGACTATAGAGGAAAAAAAAAACTGTTCTTTTCTTACAACATGATCACAACGTAAGCAAACTGAACCATCACGTTCCTTAACATTATATTATCATAGTAAATGAATGAACAAGCAGAAAAGAGGACTGCTGTCTTCTTAAAGTGGACCTCTCACTAACTTTACAAAGGTGCACTCTTGGTGAGAAAGGTAAGCAGGACAAATAAAGGGAGTAAAATCTCCCCAAAGGGAGCACAGATGTCAATAAATACCTGGCAGGTTTTCTAATCCCTCTCCACTTTATCCAAAACGAAAAAGTATTTTTTCCTGTAGTTATACTTTAAACCCCAAAACAAAAATGGAATACACTGCAGCTTACCAATTCTTAGATATGGTGGCTGCATTAGTTTTGTTTTTTGAGCTTTTTCCATTTATTTTCACCTGGCGATCCAGCCAGTAATGCTGGCCATACATTATACAATTTTCTGGTACAGTTTTCCTTGAGGCCCCATTCACACCTGGTCGTTTTGTAGCTTGAAGCCTGAAGCTGCAAAACGCTGGAGGGGAAAAAAAAAATCAATGGATTCTCTATGGAGATGGTTCACATCTCCACTCAAAAACGCCTGAAGCCAAAAGCCTGAAAACGCCTGAAGCTCAAACAAGTTCTGGAAGTATTTTTGTAGCTTGATTTGGGCATTTTTCTACTTCTTACATTGGTGACCTATTGACCTGTACAAAATTGCGGTAAAAATTGCGATAAAAAAACGTGTGTATTTCTGCCTGAAAGTGCCAGAATCCCAGGTGTGAATGCAGCCTTAGATTTATCAACACCGTATAATATGTGGTCAAAGCTAAACACTTTCAATTGGCATGCAATCAGGCAGGCCCTTGCACTACATAGTTTAAGGTAAATAGAACAAGAAAGTTGTATAATGTATGGCCAGCATTACTGGCTGGATCGCCAGGTGAAAATAAATGGAAAAAGCCCAAAAAAAAAAAGTAATGCAGCCACCATATCTAAGAATATTTTTCAGCCTCTTTTAAGAGAACAAGCTGTTCAGCAAAAGTGGCAGTTACAGGGTTGGGACAAACCATTTAACACTGACAGAATTGCTGACAATGATCAGCTTTTATTCTTTTATGTAAAACCTTTATCCCAAATGGAAACAACTGTTGCTGTAACTGCTTAAAAGTATTAGCTGGAGTTTTATTTTAGCACCTCTCAGAAAATACTGGGATACATGTTAAGCCACACTGTGAACCAAATATGCTTTTTCATGCGACTTCACACTAAATGAGCATTGCAGCTTGTGCACGCCACAGAAGTGAGTGAAGGTCATTCTGTACTTCCTATAAGGAACCCGATCATCAGGTAGAACAGGTGTAAAGGTGATTTTGTCAAGGAGCATAGATTTGCAAATGTACAAGAACCATTCTGCCACAGATGGCAATTATGCTCCAAGAAGCTTGCTATGTGGTGCACTCGGCAGGGGGGAGGAGCCAGGAACATCAGAGAGGGGCCATAGAAGAGGAGGGTCATGGCTCTGTGCAAAACCACTACACAGAGTAGACATGTATTAAGTATAACATGTTTGTTATTCAACCACCTTAGCCCTAGAAGGATTTACCCTTTTCCTGACCAGAGCTCTTGTTGCGATTCGGCACTGTGCCGCTTTAACTGACAATTGCGTGGTCGTGCGACGTTGTACCCAAACAAAATTGACATCCTTTTTTCCACAAAAATAGAGCTTTCTATTGGTGGTATTTGATCTCCTCTGCGGTTTTTATTTTTTGCGCTATAAACCAAAAAAGAGCAAAAATTTTGAAAAAAGAAAACAATATTTTTTACTTTTTGCTATAATAAATATCTCAAAAAAAATAAAAAACAAATGTATTCATCAGTTTAGGCCAATATGTTTTCTTCTACATATTTTTGGTAAATAAAATCGCAATAAGCATATATTGATTGGTTTGCACAAGAGTTATTGCGTCTACAAACTATGGGAATAGATTGATGGCATTTTTATTATTTAATTTTTTTTACTGGTAATGGTGGCGATCGAGACTGCAATATTGCGGCGGATAGATCAGACACTTTTGATACTTTTGTGGGACCACTGACATTTAAACAGCGATCAGAGGTAAAAATAGCAACTGATTACTGTACAAATGTCACTGGCAGGAAAGGGGTTAACACTAGGGGGCAATCAAGGGGTTAAATGTGTTCCCTCAGCGTGTTCTAACTGTGTGGGGGGCTGGGGTGGCAGAGGCATGACAGATCTCACTGTTCCCGAATACAGGGAACAGTAGATCTCTGTCATGTCCCCTGACAGAACAGGGAACCGCTGTGTTTACATTGGCGGTTCCCCCATTCTGCCTCTGTATCAGGAGTATAGCGGGTCACCAGCGGACATCAAGTCCGCCCGACCTGCGGGCACGCTCACACAGCGTGTGGCGGGCACGAGAGTGTGCCAGTGGCGGCGTGTGCTGACCCGCAACTGCGGCTGCGTGAATCACAGTATATATATATATACGGCAATTCGTGCAGGGATGCCAACCTGCCGTAGTAAAAGTACATTAGCCGGTCAGGAAGTGGTTAAAAAAGATTAGGTTTACAATCACTTTTAAGTGCTTGTAAACCTCAGATATGAAATATGAACAAAGCATATCCCGCTATAGTGTGTACTTGTCTCAATTAAAAGCGCTAAGTGCCAATTCTGTTTGCTGCTTCCTTCCTCTACTATCGGCATAATCCACTTCTAACAAGTTTCCATGAAACCAAGAAAAAAATGGTGACAGGAGAGGGATCTCCAACTGATTGAAAGCCTCTGCTCTGTTCCTGTGTGCAGGGGGCCGTCCCTTCCGTCTCCTCCCCTCCTATCAGCTCTCAGAGCTCTCCTCACTGACCTCTGCAGAGTGTAATTTCATCTCTTTGTCTCTTTTTTTTCTAAACACTCAGACAAGCATTATAGTTGAGCACTTTGAACTGATGTAGAGAAGAGAAGACTAAAGATAAATATGTACAACTTGTGTATGAAGATTTGATTAATCTCTCTGTATCACATGGGGATAGTCACTTCACTGGGTATATGGAAGGGTCTTACAACCACTTAAAGTGATATCTCAGTTTACAAACAGCATCAGTGACTTCCATAGCAAGCCATGTTTCTATAACAGATGCAGATAGTAAACACAGACTGATAATACCAATGTTCCCAAATCACTTTCACTTCCTCACGTCCCAAACAGACATTCACTGTACCCTCCTACAGATTGTCCATCTGTGTAAAAAATGTATACATACTCTTTAAACAGCCAAACACGTTCTGCTATTTAAAAAGTGCCACTGTAAGAGGCTGACACCAAGGCAAATTTAGGTACTTGCACTGCTTGCATTTAAAGCTAAAATTAGCATTTTTTGGGGGGGAGGGGGGTGAAGCACCAAACACATTGGTTATGTGCAATGGTGTGTATCCTGATACCTATTGGGGGCTGTTTCAGATAAAAATCTTCCCTGCTATAACACCTCACCACTAAGCGTCTGTCTCCTGGTGTTGTAAAGGTTGATAACAGCTGCTGCTACTGAGAAAAGTTGCACCGCTTGCCTGCCTCCTTCTACCTATCCTCTCTGCCATTCACAGAATTCCTACTATTACTGTCTCACACTGCATCATGTTCTGTCAATTGAAGTGGATCATTTGCATGACAGGATCTCCTCTGCTCATTCATAGAATGTGATTTATAGCAGAACTCCAACTTTCTATTCCTGTAATGTGTGCCAGGGAGGACTTTTAGCAGAAGCAGCCCCCTGCAGGTAATGGGATACACACAATTACACATAACTAGTATCTTTGGCCCTGGTACCCAACCTCCAGCCAGACACTAACCTGTATTTTCCTACTGCCCTGTTATAGTAGTGATTTCTGGAAGTCTCAATTTGTCTCCAGTCTATGACTTTCTCCTGAGTCATGTCCACCAATCTCCAACACCGATAGCATGTCCGCAGTTTCTGACCATTGTCCGCAGTCTCTGACCATCTCTTATATCATGCCCTCAATCTCTGACCATCTCTTGCATCATGCATGCAGTCTCTGACCATCTCTTGTATCATGTCTGTAGTCTCCAACCATCTCTTGTATCATTGTAGAAAACAAGAAAAGAGGGCCACCAACCTTGCGCATTACCCAAGTGATGTTTTTTGCTATGCAAAGAAAGGAAATATACTCACAAACAAGTAGGTCATAAAAACATTTCAAAGTCCACAATGGACACAAAGCAAACAGGTGACCGGGACCGTGTCCAGCACGCCGGAGAACCTTCCAGATGGCTGACGCGTTTTGAGGGGAGATCTGCGGAAGAGGGGATCTCCCCTCGAAATGCGCCAGCCATCTGTAAGGTTCTCGAGGTGCTGGATAACGTCCCGGTCACCTGTTTGCTTTGTGTCCATTGTGGACTTTGAAATGTTTTTATGACCTACTTGTTTGTGAGTATATTTCCTTTCCTTGAATACCAATAAACATCACTTTTGTAAAGCGCAAGGTTGGTGAGCCCTATTTTTGTTTTTTTCTACAGTCAGGATGGATGAAAATCAATATTAAAAAAAATAAATCAATCAAGATTTAAATCTGATTTTTTTATTTAAATCGATTTTTTTGATTTTTATTCAGTTTATTTTAATAAAATTCTTTTGGAGTGAAAATCTATCTAAAGATAGTTTTCTATTTAGGATACATTAATTTAGTATATTCAGCATGAAATGGAGCTTAATTATGTAGCACGAGGCTGTATATTCTGCAATATGTACATTTTTGGTAAACTCATTCAATGAATCCAAGCTCTGCAAGCTGAGATGACATGCATTGCATTGATGCATTCACACAATTTCACAGCAACCATGAGATTAATCAAAGTTCAGGAATATCCCTTTGTCCCATTGTTTTGCAAATCTATGTTCACCACAAACTATATGATTGAATCGGTTCAGATATTGTTGTCTTACTAACCTGGCAGCTTATTATTCTAAATAGGAAACCTTAATTTTGTTTGCAAATCTTAAAGATTCTAACTACCAGCAAGAATAAGTCCTTACATTTAAAGAGCACCTGTCATTTCAGATCCATCATGGCAGCGCCTGTTAGCGGGCATCCACTCACCTGCTGCCACTACATCCCTCACCTTGTTGTATCCCTGCTGCATCACCAGCCGTCTCATTAAAGTGAATGGGACTGTCAGTGAGTCAACAGCAGGTCAGATGAGGAGCCGCTGTGGGACAGAGATGACAGTTGCTGTTTAAAAATTATGATTTAAATCAACTTGATTTAAATCAAATCCACCCTGTCTACAGTGTTTCCATTGGGTCTCCCTTAACCCTTGGAGGGCAGCAAAGTCTGTGCATTTACCGGGAACCATAGAAATCTTAGGTGACATTAACTGCTGCCACATCACTTTTGAGTGCAGGAGATTTTGTTTGTTAGCACCATCTCTTGTAACATGTCTGCAGTCTCTGACCATCTCTTGTATCATGTTTGCAGTCTCTGACCATCTCTTGTATCATGTTTGCAGTCTCTGACCATCTCTTGTAACATGTCTGCAGTCTCTGACCATCTCTTGTATCATATTTGCAGTCTCTGACCATCTTCTCTGCTATGTCTGCAGTCTCTGGCCACCTCATGTACCATGTGCTCAGTCTCTGACCATCTTATCTACTATGTCCTCAGTCTCTAACCATCTCTTGTATCATGTCCTCAGTGTCTGGCCATCTCCTGTATCATGCATGCAGTCTCTGACCATCTTCTCTGCTATGTCTGCAGTCTCTGGCCACCTCGTGTATCATGTCCTCAGTCTCTGACCATCTTCTCTACTATGTCCTCAGTCTCTGACCATCTCACATATCATGTCCTCAGTCTCTGACCATCTTCTCTGCTATGTCTGCAGTCTCTGGCCACCTCGTGTATCATGTCCTTAGTCTCTGACCATCTTCTCTACTGGGTCCTCAGTCTCTGACCATCTCACGTATCATGTGCTCAGTCTGACCATCTTCTCTACTATGTCCTCAGTCTCTGATCATCTCATGTATCATGCCCATAGTCTTTTATTGTATATCTGCTGAGTGTTAATGAATAATCACTGAATTCTATGTGTGGCCATTTGGTGATGTCAGGGTCTCACCTGAAACCCCCATATCAGGTAGGTTGCCTACCACTGCTATTGGTTGCTGTAGCCATGAAAAAAATCTTTCTTAAGCTTGTCATTGATGTAGGGTCCCCACAAGCCCTCCAGCACAGCATACTATATTGTTCTAGCTATGAGCTCACTCTTTTGCACAAAGGCTTCAGCTCCTTTAGTCTCCAGTCTGATTGGTTACTGTAGCCAACACAGAAAGGGCTCGTCTAGCACCTATCAGGACAGAGCTGCACTGCCCTCCCACTACCTCTTGTCACATGTCACGGTACTCTGCCACCATACACGGAGCTGTCCGGGTGTCACGTCCGTTGACCACGCTCACAGCAGAGGGTGACGTCAGCTATAGCCCAGCCCCGAGCTCTCCCATCCAACTACAACTCCCGACAGGCTGTGCTAGGGCAGACCGGAAGTAGGCCCCTCCCTTCTCATTGTGCGGCGCTTAAAGAAAGCGGAAAGAGAAGAGCAGGAGGCTTCATTTTGGTGTGCGTCTGTCAGGCAGCTACACGGCCTTTCTCAGTGGGAGCATCTGTGACCTCAGCTGTCTTTTCCTCTCATCTCCTATACCCTCTGCGCTTCATCCAGCCACCTCTACCCCGAGTGAAAGATGGTGAGTAGCCTGGACCTGGGCTGGCGGGCATAATGCGGCGGGTCTACGCCCTGCTCCCTCATGCCGCCATTTTCTGCGCCCCCTGTCAGTCAGGGATTGGTGCGGCGCGAATACTGAGCACCGGGCCTGTCACGGCTCTGTATGTTGTGTGTGGACTTTGGAGTGCAGAAGGCTGGCTGTGACAATAGACCCGATGTATTGTGAGCAGAGGGGGTCATGGCGGAGGTTTTCTTACCTCTGAGCCGATAGCCGGCTTTCTATCGCCACCGAGCACGGGCTGGGCGCGCCTGGTCACGTGGTGGTGGCTGCGGGGCGCCCGCCGACGGGAGCTGGAAGGGCGGGAACCGTACGCGCCGGCTACTGGGTGTGGCCTAGTCACTAACGCGCCCTATGTATGGGGGAGGAGCTTTCCGGAAGGATTGAGACCTGTAGTTTTGCTGAGATGGCCGTCGGTCTAGCCGGCCTCATTCTGAGCTTATTATGTCTTAATTTTACATGGCGACCACATTTCTATGGAGACTTTGAATAAGAGCTGTGTGAGGTGCTTGGGTTATCTACGCCTTCTCACCCCTCCCGTCCGCGGCCGAGGATGTGGGCGCGTGCACGTGACACTGCCTGGCCGGCCTTGGCCAGTCCTGCTCGTTGCTGCCGCCCGCTGGTGGGAACAGTTACTGCACATTGGCGTAATGTTCTAAAGTGATCCTGGAAAGTCATGGCAGTGTACAGGAGGTAATGTGGGTGTAGCCAATAACGCTATACAAAGAGAAGGTGTCTAAAGCTAGACTTTGCCTGAGGGTTTATTATTTTTATAAAATGATTGACTGCTCTCCAGTCGAAGTCGTTTTTTTTCCCACTTGGGCAGAAAAAAAGCTGCTGATAGATGCTATTCATAATCCAAATGCAATACCCAAGTAATCAACGAGCTCATACACACAGCTCAATTCATATGAGAATGTGCTGAGTGCAGGTAACACTTGCAGTACTGGCGCAGGATCATTGTGTGGCAGGACTTGTACTTTTTCTGGAGTTGGGCTTTAAAGAAAAACTTGCTTAATTTGTAGTAGAAGTGGCCACTGCATCATAATTGACTCTTCTCATACAGCGCCCCATAAAGTTAAAAGCTGTAAAAGTAAACATTTGAAGAGAAGCTGGGGGTTACAAGGCATGTTCTCATTTAAGACTCGCCTAGGTGAGGATGGTGTCACTGGGTTCTGGGGAAAGCAGAGGAGAGCAAATATTTGGAAGAATGTCGTTTTTGAATGAAATCCTGAGCTTTCCCAGGGTGGGGCCTGGTGGCCTCGCCAGCACTGCAGGAAGTTGAGATGTGAGGTAGGCAAGTTGTGACGTTGCGTCACAGCGTTCAGTGTGAAGGGAGTTTTTTTGGAGGGGGGAATTGACTACACGATGGGCAACCTTTACGTTTTCAGTTAATGTTTGGTTTCAAGGCTTTTAAGTACAGTTTGGAAAACTAGTATCTTATTGCCATAGGTTAGGTTACTTGGATGCCTCTTGTGCTGAGACAATCATCCCATCACCTTATTGCAAACATTTTAGTGTAGCTTTCATTCTAGGACAGCTTTGAATGCTGTAGTGTTAGAAAGTGAGTGTAACTCTCCTCTAGAGGGGGGGAAATTGACAACCCCCCCCCCTTCAAAGATTTTAAAATTGATCTTTTAATACCTTCTGACTGGACAATCCCTTAACATGGAAAAAATGTTCTAACGTGCAATTTGCATCTTGGACAAAAGGTCTTTGTCTGGAAAAATACAATAAAGTTTCTGGGGGTATAATGGATTCTATGTATGAGTTTCACCTGTATAGAAGTTTACCCCGGGAAGAGTTAACTAGTTTGGGAGGACTGTCTTGAACAGACCCAGTCTTCTGTCTAGTGATGGGATGTCTGTTTGCTGCATTTCCCATATTCTGTCTGAAGGGAGTCCATACCCAAGAGTGCACCATAGTTGCTGGTGGGGGGGGGGGGGGGGGGGTTTGCTTACTCAAATCTCCCGGGGATAGTGATTTTTCTATTGGATCAGCTTGGAGGAGAGCAAACAGAGCCCTGGCGGCATGTCACAGCTGTAGGTACCGAAAACGCATCCAGTGGGGCAGGTGTAATTTAGTGGTTGTTAAACTACTTGTATAAAATCCTCCCATTCCCTCTGTATTAGGCCTCATACACACGGTCGTTTCTAAAAAATAAACAAAAGGCCGGGCCTGATTTCAAGGAAAAAAATCGGCGTTAGTATTGGCGTCAATAGGCTTCTTTTTTTTTTTTAAATCCCTCTATTTTTCAACCTGTTAACTCCGGTACAGTATTAGTTGGGGTTTTGTGGCGTCAAAATGGCAAAATGTTACAGCCTCAGAATGCTCTGGCCGTGGGTTCTAGTTTAAGCTCACTAACGCCGATGCCATCTACAGCTCAAACGTTGGTGTTTTTATGGGGCCATTGACTAACATGGAGAGCTGCAAAAAACGCCAGCGTCTAACGTCTGTGTATGAGGCCTTAGAGCAAGAAGTTGCTCTATGTATAGATAAGACACAGGCTTCCTAAGATCAGTTGTCATTTTTCTCTCTCCTCTGCTTGGCAAAGAGTTCCTGAGGGTTGCTGCTGAGGTCAGCTGGAGAGGAGATATAGCCCTGTGTACGAAGCCAGAGTGTTATCTATACATGAATATTTATGACATAACTTGGACACAGGCAAACTTCTTGTTATACAGAGGGCATAGGGGCTTTAAAAGCTATGAGTGGAGAAGACTCTATGAACTGAGGGGCGAGTTGAAGACAGGCGAAGGAGAATAGAGTTACTAGTGACAGACTGCAGACCATGGGGCTGTCAAGATCTGCTAATGGTTGGGGGGTAGTTCTTTTAGGGGGATACGAAAACTAAACTTTAAATAGTGTCATGCTAAACCGGCAGTGAAAAAATTAGTGACTGTGAAATTGGTAAACATATACACAGGTGAAATATTAATCATAAGTCCATATATAATGAAGCATGGATAACTCTATTGGATGTCTTCATATAACTAGCACAGTGGGCATGCAGTAAACCAAGTGTAATGGAACCACCGGCAGCGGATAAGATGTACGCTTGTCCTCTAGCGTTGATACACCCAGTACGGGTGGTCAAAACCAGCATGTGAGTAAGACTCCTCTGTCTTCAATCCAAAGTACTGGAACAAAACATCCCAATATTCCATCCAAACCATATACACCATACGTTCCCCTCATCAGAGCAGGTGCATCAAATCGGGAAAGAAAAGGGGTAGACCTAGTGTAAATGTGTTTAAAATTTATTTAAAGGTTGCACTTCCCGGGGCCTTGGAAGAAGCCTTATTAGATGAAACCGTTAGGGCGACGGCTGCATTCCAGTACCGCTTCGCCATTCAACTTGTCCTTGTGCGAGGTGTGACGTTTACATGCAGTGTATTTATTGCCTATATGTAAGTGCAACCTTTAAATACATTTTAAATGCTTTTATATGGATTTGCGCTGTCTACCCCTTTTTTCTTTCCTGGTTTGATGCACCTGCTCTGAGGGGAATGTACAGTGTATATGGTTTGGATGGAATATTGAAGTGGTGGTCCAGTGCTTTGGATTGCAGACAGGAGTCTTACTCACATGCTGTTTTTGACCCCCCATAATGGGTGTGTCAGCGCTAGAGGTTAAGCCTACATCTTATCTGGTGGTGGTTGCATTACACTTGGTTTACTGCATGCCCACGGTGCTAGTTATATGAAGACATCCAATAGTTATATGCTTCATCAATTACTCTGTTTTATATGGACTTTTGATATTTCACTGAGTCACTAATGCTGCTAATTGCATATTAGACAGGAGCTGCTTTTTTTTTTTTTTTTTTTTTTTTTATTTTTTTTATTTTTTTTTTT
>BLSH010197939.1:49314-59894 GCA_018402905.1 Glandirana rugosa
ACCCCCCCCCCCCCCCCCCCCAAAGGTGGCCTCAGTTCCATCGGAACCAGGAGATTGTTCTCCCCTCGTTTTGCGCAAGTCCCCATAATGAGGGAAACTAGCTTCCACGCTTTGGATGTTAGACATTGTCTGTTGGTTTACTTAGACCGTGTCAAAGGTTTTAGAAGGTCTAACTGTTTGCTGATTAATTTCTGGGATCAGAAGGGTCTCCAGGCATCTAAGTCGACCGTGGTAAGGTGGAGAAGGCAGGCAATTTTAGTAGTTTATGAGCAGACTGGTAAGCCAGCCCCTGTTCGATTGAAAGCTCATTCCACTAGGTCTCTGGTGACCTCCTGGGCTGAAAAGGCGGGTGCCTCGATTGACCAGATCTGTAAAGCAGCCACGTGGACAAGCCAGAACACATTCCTGAGGCACTACAGAGTTGAGGTGTTGTCACCTCCAGGACCTTGCTCTTTAAAGCAGTTGGTTTTATTGCAGATGTATCGGTTAAATTGTCAGCCAGATAAGCCTGTCAGTGGCAGCCAGAAGAGCCCTTTGGACGAGGCATCTCCCGGCCAAGTTTTGAGCCAAACTACGTCTGTGTAGTGTCCCATTTTCGGGGAAATTTCTCTTGGGCTCTAAATTGGATGAGGCCTTAGAACGGACTGCCCAAAAAAGTTCTATCCCAAAAGTTTTCGTCCCTATAAGGGACAGAATAGGGAAGAGTGGAGGAATCCACAGGAGAGGGGTAGACCGAAGAAGCACTGGACTGGTCAAAAAGGGAGACAACGAGCAAACCTGCTCTCTAACCCCCCTGGCCAGAATCCCAAGGCCGAGGGGTACAAGCAGTGATGCCAAGTGGGAGAAATTCCTTCCACAATTTTTGTTCGTGGAGTGATCTACATGAGGGTACGCCTTGGAGTTCAGCAAAAGGCCCCCCTCAGGAACTGATCGCTCAGCTACCAAGGGAGCCGGCCAAAGCGCTGCCGCTACTGGTTGGAGAAATGGTAGGCCAAGGAGTCTTTAGTGCAGAAACCTTCAGGCAAGTATCGCCTAATCCTCAACCTGAAACCACTGAACAAAGCAATTCGATAGTTCAGGTTCAGGATGGAGTCTTATCTATTCAATCAGAAATCTACTTCAGAGAGATCACTTCATGGCGCAACGATAGACTTAAAGGATGCCTATTTACACATCCCCCCCCCCCCCCATCAGGGGAAGCTCCCAAAAATACCTCCAGATAGCATTACAAATAGAATGGATATACCACTTTCAAAGCCGAGCCTTGCCGTTAGGTCTGTCTTCCTTGCCAAGGATCTTTACTAAGATCCTGGCAGAGACTCTCATGCCACTAAGACTGCAATCCATAACTAATACCTTACCTAGACTTTTGCTATTCATGACACCCACGAGGGAAAGGCTTCAAGAAGACCTAAAGGTAGCACAACAGTGGTTATCCCGCCTAGGTTGGATTGTCAGTCTAGAAAAGTCGAATCGCTCTCCCTCCGTGGTTCTGGGGTATACTATCAATTCCAGGGAGCAGAAGATTTTGTTACCACCAGAAAAGATAGACCATATCGGGCAGAGAACAGCTCAGGCGCAAACCAATCTTTTAGTCACTATGAGAGATTGTCGGTACTAGGCCTCATGACATCTGCCATTCCAGCAGTCGTATGTGCCAGATTCTACCAGAGACCACTTCAGTCCTTTCTCCTTCAGAATCTAGCGAGACAGGATCTAGAAGACAAGGTATGTGTTCCGTCAAGGAAAAACCAGGCCTTATGGTGGAGGAGACACCAGGGCATTTGTAGAGGGGTACTATGGATATTTCCAGCTTCCCACATACTGACCGGATGCCAGTGTTTGGGGGGGGGGTGGGGGGCCCATCTGGATGGTCACTGGGCTCAAGGAACTTGGACTCAGTCACAGGGACAACGGTCGTCTAAACTCAAGGCTGTGGCAAAGGGAATTGCAGCATTCCAGGACCAACTCTGAGGTCAACACGTACAAGTCAGGCAATATAACTACAATAGCTTGCATAAACGCGCGGGGGGGGGCAGTCCCAGCCTGAGGTATAGCCCAAGAGATTTTCACCTGGGTGGATAAAAATCTGGAATCCCTTTTCAGCGGTCCATCTCAAGGGAACACAGAACATTCTGGCCGATTTTTACTTGAGCAGACAGTCAGTTTCTCAAAAATGGTCACCCATTCTTTTTTTGCTCATAGTAGCCAGATGGGGACTTCGGAAGTCGACTTATTTGCCAACAGGTCAAATTCAAAGCTACAATGTTTCTTCTTTGAACCCAAGGGATCAACCCTTTAGCAGTCGACTCTCTCCAGAGAGCATGGAATGTCAACCTATGTTGTGCCTTCCCACCACTACATTTGATCCCAAGGGTCCTAAAAAAGTTTGCAACAGAAAGCACAACCTTGATCCTGATGGTGCCATACTTGCTGAAAAGAGCGTGGTTTTTATCATAAGTGAGTCAACACTGGATGTTGCCTCTCAAGAGGAAGTTACTTTCACAGGGGCCAGTCCTTTATCCCAATCCAGCCATGTTAAACTTGGCAGCATGGCATCTCAAACTGATTGTGAAGTCAAAAGGCATCTCAGATTAAATCTCTATTACAAAGTCGCAAACCAATTATGAGGGTAATTTACCAGAAGGTTTGGAAGATTTAATTTGTGGTAAGCGGAAGTGGAAGTCGATTCTCCCTGGATTTTTTTGCAGGAGGGCCTGGACAAGGGTCTAGTCTTGAGCACAATTAAGGTACAGATCGCAGCCCTCTGTATTTGCAGCAGGACCCACTCATAAGTAGATTCTGCAAGGCCGTTTCTAAGATTCAACCTATTTTGTCACTAGACTCCCAACATGGGATTTATCTATTGTTTTGAAGGCTGTTATTTCGGATCCTTTTGTGCCATTATCAGAAGCCTCCATAAAGCTGATTACACCCAAGACTTTTTTTTTTTTTTTTTTTTTCCTTATTGCTATGACATCAGCTCGCAGAATCAGTAAAATACAGGCTCTGTCCATCAGGGAGCCTTTTTTTTTTCAGATATTGATCAAGACATTGTCCTACCCTTTTTGTAATAAACCAGCCAACAGTAAAGAGGAACAGCTACACCTACTGGATGTTAAAAGGAGACTTGTGGCCTATTTGGAAGCTACAAGCTACCTTTTCCTAAAATTGCATTTTAGAAGACCACTGTGCAAACGCCATGTGACAAAATATTGCAGCAACCACCATTTTATTCCCTAGGGTCCCTGCTAAAAATTGTTTTGGATGTACTAAGTAATTTTCTAGCAGAAAATATTGGGTTTTTACGTGTAAGCAACAAATGTCAAAAGATTTGGTCTTTAAAGCAGAGGTCTGTTACCGATTTGGTAATTAAGTCAGCAGCTACAAATACAGTAGCTGCTGAGTTTTTAACTTTAGGACACTTGCTTGTCCTGGAGTCCAGCGATGTCAGCACAGCCGCCCATCTTCGGATCTGCTGGTCAGGTGCAGGTAAGGGAACCTGGCTTCGGGGCCAGGCACCTGCTGCGCTCAGTGGCCTGGAGGAAGAGGGAGGCTCCCGGGAAGTGGGGGGAAAAATACCTGTCAGGTATTATATGGTTAAATCAAACTCTTCTCTACACAGAAGTAAATTCCTTTTGACTAGAAACATTTGTATCATTTGCTTTATCAGAAATCATCTCAGACTTGGCAGTCTGCCCAGACTGGAGGGACTCGGGTCTCCAACTTAGAAAGGTTCCTGGGGAGACTTCAGGGACTTGCGTTGACTTCTATTAGTTGAGTCGCCCCCACAAGTCAGACTCCATTAACTTCACTGAAAATCGCTGCAATGCTTGATGGAGATTGCTGGGGGGGAGGGATTGATCGATCGCAATTTCAGCACGATCGATCATGCAGCTCTAGCTGTCAGGTTAGTAAAACAGCAATATTGGAACCAATTCAATCACTTAGTATACGTAGATTTGCAGAACAATGGGATAAAGGGATATTCCTTAACTTTGTTTTAGCTCATTGTTACTGTGACATTGTGTGCCAGGGTGGATTTTTATTTTTTTTTTTTTTTTTTGTTCACTCAATCGATGAATGCAAGCTGACATGCGCTGCATTGATCCTTTTACAGTAACCATGAGATAAAACAAAGTTCAGGAATATCCCATTGTCTTGCAAATCTATGTACACTACAAACTATGATTGAATCAGTTCAGATTGATTTACTAACCTGAAAGCTTATTCTAAATAAAGAACCTTCATTTTGTTTGCAAATATTAAAGCTTCTAACTACCAGCAAGAATAAGTCCTTAGATTTAAAGAGCACCTGTCATTTTAGATTCATCATGGCAGCGCCTGTTAGTGCAGGCCTCGACAAACCCCGGGCGCCATGGCGAAATCGCGTCCTGGCGAGTGACAGCCGTTCTATCTGTGTTAAAACAGCGTGTCGGATTCAGTGTCAGATTCAGCGAGAGCAGAGAGCCGTTCTTGGCTTAATCTAACAGTTGTTAAACTTGGCCGGCTGCCTGGAATAGTTGAGTTAGAAGAAGAAACACAACAATGTATCTTTATGATTCTTTCAAAGCAATGATCTCCGGGCTATCAGGAAAGTTTAACTATTTAAAGACTAAACCCTCTCACATTAGTGGCTTAAAAATTCAGTGTTTTTTGCTAGAAAATGACTTAGAACCCCCAAACATTATATATTTTTTTTTAGCAGAGACCCTAGAGAATAAAATGGCGGTTGCTGCAATATTTTATGTCACATGGTATTTGCGCAGCGGTCTTTCAAGCGCAATTTTTTTGGAAAAAATACACTTTGATGAATAAAAACTAAACAGTAAAGTTAGCCCTTTTTTTGTATAATGTGACAGATGAGGTTACACCGCGAGAAACGTGACCTTTATTCTAAGCAACAAAATAGTGGTAATTGTTGATGGTACTCAGGGCTTTATCACAATGTGCAGCTGGGCTCCAGTATTTCATGGTGACCAGAAACCCACCAGAGCAATGAAAAGTCACAGTGGGGGACACACATGTACGCAGGAAGTGGCTGCAAAGAGGCAGCAGAAGATCAGCAGCGCTGGAATACTTTTCACTTTTTTTTTTTTTTGTATTTTATTTACAATGTCACTCAGGCTTTTAGATGTGCAAGTTGGGTGGTAAAAATGTGCAGTAGAGACATGTTTTTGCCACCCACCATTGGCCTCCCTTAAGCTCCATTAGGCAGCAGATGAGGGCGTTTTACATGCCGCAGTCACAATGCATTCGGCATAATAAGGAATTTCCCCCATAACAGATTTTTTTCAGTGTCACTTTCTGGCCAGCCTATAACTCTGATATAACGGTGGAGTTATTGACTGGCTGCTCTGCTGTGAGTAAGTTAGGGTTTAGGGCCGCAAATGACTTGTCTTACCCCAGGCGCTGACAACCCAACACTACGCTATAAAAAACTGGCTCCTAACTTTTTTAGCTGGCGCCTAGATTCAAGGCAAATTTGTCAAGCCCTGTTAGTGGGTATTCACTCACCTACTGCCACCATCTCCCTCACCTTGTGTCACTGCCACATCACCAGCCATCCCATTAAAATGACTGGGACGCTCTGTTTATCAATTTTTATCCACCCCTGTGCACTTAATTTAACAAATTAAGGCTTACTTGGGGTATTTAAGCATTTTGCTTTCATGTTTCTAGAGCTGGGTGGGCACAAGCGCTACTAATCCCATGCACGGTATGGACTGACTGCACTTGGCTTGTACACATTGTTGGGCTGGGTACACACTACAATTTTCTTGAGGGTTTCTCCTTTGGATTTACCAAAAGCATTGAGGTCAACCCTTAAATACTTTCAATTTTGCATGCAATCAGGCATGCCCTTGCACTACATAGTTAAAGATAAATCTCTAAAGGACCGTACACATGGTCCAATTATCAGGCAAATTTTTGTATGACAGCCTGTCTGTGATAATCTGACTGTTTGGTATGCTCCATTCGACAGCCGATTTTGGGGGAAAAAATTGGATGTGCAGTTGTACGACAATTGCAGCATGTGTACAAGGCTTAAAGGAAATATAACAAGTTTAGTGTGTATCCAGCTTGAGTCTGTGCAGCTGATTAGCACTTCAGCCATACTGCAGGTCTAAAAACTGATCTTATTTGAGGGCAAGGTGAATTTGAAGTGGAACTATAGAGAGATATATATATATATATATATATATATATATATATATATATATACATACACCTTTTTTTCTTTTTCTTTCCCCCAACCCACTCGCAATCTGGAAAGCTGCTTATATGGCTAAGATTACTTGCAATGAGGACGTTAGTGGGTGCAGTGTAAAGCATTCAACTGAAATGTGCTTAGTTTCAGAAGTGGCTTTTATTCATTTAGGTAGAACGAATAGGGAAAAGTTTTTTAAATTGGCTAGCATTAAGGAGGCTTTTAACCACTGACTACTTTGTAACCTGTGAGATTTTGCTGTCACTTCCCATCCCATAGCCAAAACCTGAAGTGAAGTAATCTGCAGATTAACCACTTCAGCCGCAGAAGGATTTACCGCACCCCGCCCTTCCCAACCAGAGCATTTGTGATATGGCACTGTCTTTAATGGGCAATTGAGTGAGTGGTTGTGTGACGCTGTAGGCAAACAAAGTATACACTGCTTTCTTTTTGGTGGTATTTAATAACCCTCCTGCAGTTATTTGCACTAAACAAAAAACCAACCATTTTGGAAACTATTTACTTTTTGCTATAATATAAACTAAAATAAAGTAAACTAGTTCTTCAATTTAGACCAATATGTATTTATATTAAAAAAAAAAAAAAATCACATGCTTATTGAATGGTTTGTGCAAAAGTAGGTGTCTACAAACTATGGGAATAGATTTATGGCTTTTTTTTTTTTTTTTTTTTTTTACCATTGAATTTTTTTCTAGTGATCAGTCACTGAATTACTGTATAAATGCCACTAACAGGGAATGGGTTAACACTAGGGGTGATCAAGTGGTTAAATGTTCCCACTGGTATTTCTAACTGTATAGGGCTGGGCTGACTGGAGGAGGAAGATCATTGTTCCGATCACTGAGAATTAACTCTGAACTCACCTGTCAGATCGTGGATCTGCTTTATTTACTCGCAGATCCCTGTTCTGCCTGTCTCAGGAGCGATCAGGAGTGGCAGACAGCCTGCCCCACCTGCTGATTGGCTCCTCTGCTAGTCGGTGAGTGCACATGCGCCCACACCACATGTTCCCGCGAGCGTCTTACAGCTACTGCAATTCACAGGGACGAGCCAACCTACCATCATAAAACGACAGTGGCTGGTCGGCGAGTGGTAAAGAGACCACCTTGGCTTGCCCCAGACCACCAGAACTCTCTCTCATAATAATTTTCTGGTGGCAGCCTAATACTGGGGGGGTGGGGGGGGGGGTGGTGTGAACAGGACAGTTTTGGACAGGGGTGGATTAGGTTTTTACTGCGGTCTGTGCACCAGTTAAGGGTCCCCATCTATAAGGTTTTGTCCTAACTTTGCAGCAGCATTTTGCCACACTACATATGTTGGCTATGGGGAAGCTTATTAGACTCGGAATTGAGTCCTAAAGATTAATGTGTGCATTGTTAAAGTAGTTTTGTTTGTTTTTGTTTTTTTTTACAGTCTAAATTGTTTTTTTCACAGGGCTCCTGATTGTGCTTCATTGAAAAGCAAAATGATATATGCCAGTTCCAAAGATGCAATCAAGAAAAAATTTACAGGTAAGAATGGTGGTATGGTGACTGTGCAGAACTACTTGGCAATGTCTTTATATAAAGTTTTTATTAATCTGACGTTTTTGTTCCTAGGCATCAAACATGAATATCAGGTAAACTGCCTTGCTGAAATAAAGGATCGTAGTTGCCTTGCTGAAAAACTTGGAGGTAGCAACGTCTGTGTAACCTCTGTGGAAGGATACCCCTTGTGAAGACTTCATTGCACCCTCTCCCAGTGTCTGTGCCACTTCATAAAGGGGCTTCCATGTAACCATATTCCCTGACAGTGTCTCCTGTTCCCAGTCCCTGAAAGCCTTCTTGAAGAGGAGAAACGTTAATTCTACAGGCAGCCTTCTAGAAGCCATTTACCTGCATACATGAATCCAGTACATTGTTTTTTGAAAGTTATTTAATTTTGATTTACAGAGGTAGCTTTCTTTCTAGCCACATTTTCTGTCCCCTTTTTATTCTGTGCTTGAGTTATTTTGCCAAATGCAGCCTGGCGTTTATTCCACACTCCCACATTCCTGTATTTACAAGACAATTCGGCTTTGACCTAGATGACCAAAAACTGATGTCCCTAGCACTTTGTGGTTGATTATGTTTACCTTTTTATGTAGAGATGGCTTCTTTGTGCTGTCGTGTACATTGCATGAACCTGAATATTCCACTTTTTTCAACATTCCTTGGTTTTTGTTTTTTTTTTTAACTGGCATCTGCAGGGTAAATTGGTATATTTTGCTCAATGTAACCTAAGACTACAACTTTTTTTTTTTTAACTTGTAAACCTAGCACAGCTGTTTGCCCCTGACCCAGCATTCCATATTTCATTTTTAAAATGGATGGCCACATTTAGTATATTTTGCCAATTTCCCTCGATGCTGTGACCCTTATCTGACCGTGTTTTTGGGGTCTTATGGATGGGTTGTAGACCTTCAGGTGGCTGAAGCCTTTCTCTTCACCTCTACAGTCCTTCCCTTCAAAATTACATGTTCATTGCAGTCTCAATTTCCTTTTGTTTTGCGTTACTAATATGGAAGTCATATTGGCAGATGAGCATTAATAAAAATAACAAAAGTATGTGTACTGCGTGGTCACTTAATATTTGTTTTCATAATCTGTCACTTATATTAAATAGGTGGCTTGAGGTGGGTTTTTTTTTTTTTTTTTTTTTTTGTGGTTCTAAAGGAAATTTTAAATTTGCCAATGGGTTTGCAGAGTGGCCTCAATCCTTCTTGGGTCCTGGCATCACTTGCTATGGGAGCACTCGTGCGGGCCCGACGCAGGGCAAGAGTCAATGTCTCCTGCTGCTGTTTCTAAGCTGGAGGGTAAAAAGGGCAGTGCTCTCATACAGTGCTGTAACGAGATGGGGCTCGGGTAAGTATAAGATATGGGGGGGGGTTGGGAGGGGGAGCTGTGTGTGTGTTCAGTTCATTAGCTGTGATTAGTCAAAGCTAATCACATGGTACAGATGGGTTATGATTGGCCCTGTCTGTACCATTTGATCAAATTGACAATCACAGCTAGCAACACAATTGTGTATACATGATAGATGGCATGAAGGGAAGCCATCCCTTGTGTACAACTGCCATGTGACTTGAGATTAATCACATGGTACTGCCAGCCGGTACACTGATTAGTCATTGGCTGTGTCCAATGGACACAGCTGGTGATTGATGTGTGGCCCTTGTGAGCAGCACTTCCTGACAAGATGTCATATGATGTCCCAGTCACAATTGGAAGGCCCCCTACCATCAACTGGCTATTGACTGGGTGGGAAAGTGCTTGGATACCTGTTAGGCTTTTGTTACCTGTGGCCTTGCTTGCATTAAGACAGAAAATGATGGCAAACTATCCTGCAGTGACTTGGGTAATACTGTGGAATGTAACTCTACCCTGCTATAGCAAGGCAAACTGCATTTGTCAGTGGTGTACTTTACACAACTTGTCCAATGACAAGTTGGGATCTTCTGCAGGGCCATGGCATTAAGGGGGAAAAAAAAAAGAAAAACACTTAAAAGAAGTGTGGCCTGGACTCATTTGGCCATACTTCTCCTATGGGTCACAGGAGTGGAATTTGTTTTGCACTGCCGTGACATGGTTTCAGTATAGAGTGGACTAAAGTGTGCTCTCTGCCAGCATCACCGGAGTCGGGACAGGCACCGCCAACATGACTTCAAGAGTCAGGATCTGCCAGGTGCCTAAACCGACAGCCAACTCAGTAAGCCGCCGAGAGGCCAAGATGGCTGATTCCACCCCCCGCCTCCACAGCTCAGCGCCCCAGGGAGTGGAGGAGTAGAGGAGAGCTGCTGATTGTCAGCCAGCAGCTCTCCACTCTGATCTGAGAACCGAGCCATTGGTTGTGTTTGGCTCGGTACTCAGTGAACAGGTGCTGGGGGACAGATGCAGCATAGCATCCACCTAGAGCAGTATAAATCTGAAAAAAAAACCTACAGTACTTTAAGATCTCAATTTCTTAATCAGGAAGGAATCCAGTGTGGGTGTTTTATGGCTGAAAGATCTGACTGTTATACAATGCCACTGCATAAAGCAGCTTTTCCACAAGAGGTCATACTTGATGCTGCTTTAAGGACTGATGTAGGCTTCTGTATACAGTATTTATACTGACCCCGGGCATGGTTCCAATTATTGAAACAATTCCAAACCAATTTCATCTGGGAGCTACTTCTATCTTGATCTGCTGCATTTCTAATCCCCTCTGATGGTTGGAAGCTATGGGGGGGGGGGGGGGGGGGGGGGGGGGGGGGGGGGGGGGGGGGGGGGGGGGGGGGGGGGGGGGGGGGGGGGGGGGGGGGGGGGGGGGGGGGGGGGGGGGGGGGGGG
>BLSH010197939.1:68860-84687 GCA_018402905.1 Glandirana rugosa
CGTTTAATCAGTACAGTTGTCGTTCAAAAATACAGTACAAATACTCCACAATACATTACATCACTTATGAGACTAGCATGCAAAAAAAAAAAAACATGATCATTCGCCTGATAATCTCATTGTGTGTACTAGGCATTAGCGTGGGAAGGCAGTGGTATTTGTAGCAATTAAAAAGGAAAGGTGATGGCGCTGACTAGGCTGCTAAATAAATAAGTGCTAGTGAAAGAAAACGTGCCTGCAAAATATTTCACCCTGCACTATATGTGCGTGCTGCCAACATAAGATAATGCATACACATAAAAAACATGGGTCAACAAAAATAGCATAAATAATTAACGCAGATAGTAATTGGTGTCATAAGTATTGTGAATAAAAGTCCACCTAGGTATCCCAACACTACGTGAATCCTGTTTCTCAATGTAAGTGATTGCTCCACCCGTGCTCATCCAAAAAGTGAAGGTGGCAACTCACCAAAAAGTTTTGACCCCTTTTTACAGGAAGGTCAAAACCTGCACGTTCCCAAATCCTGGGGTGTTCTGAGACTCCAGTCCTCTCCACTAGAGGGATATAGCCAGGTGCTACAAAGTAAAGACTCCACAGGAGACCATGAAGGAAGTCTTATAGTGTAGTACATTTATTTAAGATTAAAAGCAATGTAGGATAAAAAGATTTCATTCACATTTGCCCGTGCCAGAGACCCAGCACTAAGGTGTATTCAGCAAGATATAAGCGAGCCAGTGAATGCTTGGGCTGGTCGTGAATACACCACAGTGCCGGGTCTCTGGCATGGACAAATGTGAGTGAAATCTTTTTATCCTACATTGCTTTTAATCTTAAATAAATTTACTACACTATAAGACTTCCTTCATGGTCTCCTGTGGAGTCCTTACTTACATTGTAGCACCTGGCTATATCCCTCTAGTGGAGAGGAGTGGAGTCTCAGAACACCCCAGGATTTGGGAACATGCAGGTTTTGACCTTCCTGTAAAAAGGGGTCAAAACTTGTTGGTGAGTTGCCACCTTCACTTTTTGGATGAGCACGGGTGGAGCAATCACTTACATTGAGAAACAGGATTCACGTGGTGTTGGGATTCCTAAGTGGACATTTATTCACGATACTTATGACACTAATTACTATCTGTGTTAATTATTTATGCTATTTTTGTTGACCCATGTTTTTTATGTGTATGCATTATCTTACGTTGGCAGCACGCACATATAGTGCAGGGTGAAATACTTTGCAGGCACGGTTTTTTTCACTAGCACGTATTTATTTAGCAGTCTAGTCAGCGCCATCACCTTTCCTTTTTAATTGCTTTAGATTTTTGTGGCTTTTCATATTTAAAGGGGCAGCGACACTGTTAGTCTATCGTTGTACACCAATACTTTTTAGGGCGCCATTCCCTTTTTGGTATTTGTAGGATTAAATACAAAAATATTAAGTGTGCATCCAAACAAATCCCAAATAGCACATAAATGTGTGAAAATTTGTCCGGAAAATCAATATAAAAAAAATCAGAAATAACACATTATGAAACAGTGAGTCAATCAAACGAATAATTGTATCAAAGATTCCAGCCTTCCACCGATAAAGTGAACATTTCTTAAAAAATAGATGTGTACACCCTGTGCCCTCCACCACAAATATACGAGAGATATAACAGAGATCAATAACGCATGTTATTAACAAATGATATTCAGCGATAGTCCACATCAGACCGCCAACCATTGTAACTCTACTACAGAATAGTATCTCTGTCAGTGGTCATAACGTTATGGCTGATGGGTATTTAATTCCCACCCCTCTATGATACTTGCAGGAGTTCTCCTTTTTGGAACACGAGCATAGGCAGGCCCCTTACACAGATGTATTTCATTTGTTTATTATTATGTATTCAGATGAGTGTGGTCAGTACAGCTCTGGACACAATTTTTACACTAAGTGCAATTTTTCTTTTTATTATTTGTAGGATTAGCAAGTGAAAATGTAGGGGGCTATGAATTTTTCAGGTTAAATAAGCTTTAATTAGATAACAAAAGAATGCAAAAACAAGCATTTAATGTGAAAGTCCCATTAAAGCGACTTTAGGGTAAATACTGCAGTGATAATAAAAAATAAGTGCTCAGTAGTAATACACATTCCCTGTAACATAGTTTTTTTTTATGACTTCAGGGCTTTCTTGTCTAATCTCATGTCAATAAGTGAGAATTGGTTGCTTTTTTTTCTTATTCAGACAGGATAGACAGTGGTTATTTTTTTTGAACTGGTAATCTAGCATAGACATGCAATTTTCCCTCTTGCAGTGTTCTTGGTTATTATAATGTCCATGACCTACCAGTTTAATTGAAATGATACCAAAGCTTGGTTATGTCTATGCAGAGCAAAACTGCCACTTTCAAATAAAATGACTACTGTGTAGCAAGGGGCTAATATCGTCCTGTAGAGTGACAGCCAGTTTTTTTGAGGCACGCTGGATTAGGGTACTGTTGGGGTGTACATTTTGGATGTGATGGAGGTGCGCTTCCTGACTGTCTGCTGTATATCCACAGTCCTCACAAACATAGAGTTTGTTCCTACGTTCCTTATAGGCATAATTCTGTTGCACTCCATGTATTTTTTTCAAGTGTGACTCCAGTGAGCATCGCTGAGTGAAAGCTTTGTCGCACAAGTGGCATTTGTATGGCCGAACACCTACAGAAAAGAAAATGGGTAGTTAGGATTTTGGTCTGTATAAACACTGTGCTTTAGATACTTAACCTGCAAGTTAAAGCGGTAGTAAACTTCTGCAAAATAAAAGAAATAAAAAAACACCTGTAACACCTTACCATAGAACAAAGCCCTTCCAGCGGCGCACTGTCACTGCTGAGAGGGCTGACATCCTCCCCCAATCTTTCTTCTGGGTTTCTTCCCCTGCCCCCACATGCTGGCATGCAAAGGCGAACACGCACGTTAGTCCCACAAGCGCGCAAACAGCGATTGTCCCATGAGGTATCACCGCTAACCTCAGATTATGGGCAGTAATTTTAGCACCAGACTGCCTCTGTAAAGTGGTAACCTGTAAAGACTTTTAAAGTGTCGCCTATGGATAGTAAAATTGACGTCATTTGTCACCGTTGCATGGGTGTGTGCAATATTAAAGCATGACATGTTGGAAGCAGTGCCTCCTCATTATGTATTCATTATCACTGTGCACCTTGACTGCTCTCTCCAGTGTCTATACTCTGCAATTGTAATTGTTTACAGATCTTCCACATTGCTCAGCCTTCATTACCTGTCCTGATGTCAGTGCTGAAGGACATCTCTGCCTGCTGCTCATTAAGCAAGGAACCAGTGGAGAAAGCAGTCACATTACCGCAGATAATACATCAAAAAAGAGGTTTTTATTCCTTTTCTGCTATTTAACCTTCAGCAAGTGTAAAACCAATGCTAGAGTTGTCTGCAGTTCTTATAGATACAGAGTTGAATAAGGGTTTGGTTTGAAGTGCTTTTACTGCTTGTTCAGATTGTAAACCCTTTAGTTTGTTTGCAAGATCTGAGCACAGGTTTACTTTAAAGGGTAACTCCACTTTCTTGGGGGAAATAAATGTGAAAAAAGATTAAATAATATAGCATATACAACTGCGGCACAAGTCATTTTGTAATTGAATGTTATTAAAAATGATCTTTCCTTTTCAATCTGCAGCTCTGTAATTTTCTGAAAACGCAATGCAATATGGCTACCTGGAGGTGTTCTGCACACAGAATGTGTACAGAATGCCCCCCAGAAACATAATTTCCTGTTTGTGTGATTGGCTCACTGATTTTCAAAGTCTACACTAAGATGCAATTAAGATTTTTGGCATCCCCTGCAACAAAAATGTAATTTTTGGTAAGATACTTCCAATAGGAAATCACTTCTAAAGGCATGCAGGCCCAGCAATTTGCCTCATTAGAGCCCTGATTCTGCAGCAGCTGATTGATAATTATGAAACCCCTCCCATTAGACTCATTCAGCACCCGGGCACAGAGGAACACAGTGATTTCTTCAGTATAACAGAAGGTAAGAATCTGCAACAAAGGTTGTTAAAATCCTTGCAATGTACATAGATCACCCAGAGGGAAATGTTTTTTTCTCAACAAATGTGGAATTACGTGTTAAATCTGCTTTCGCCATTTGTTTCTTACATCTTACACTGACTGTTATTACCAGGACTGGCCCTACCATGGGTCCCACTTGGTCCATTGGACCCAGGCGACACTTTGAGAGGGGCGGCAAATTGACGCTCAAGATTTTTTTTCCAGCAGTTTTGTGTGTCATCCAGAGGTGGACTGGGCTGGAGGTGCAGGGTGACAAGTGGCCATGGGCTGCTCCGCTGCCCTGTTAAAAAGGCCGCCCTGCTGCCCTCAATGTGCATACTCATAGCTGCTGGGTGCGAGAGTGCTAGCACACAGTCTAACACCGGCTGTAAAACACCCGAGCACACATAAAGAGCTCAGGTATGTGTGCTGACAGGGGCGGAGTACCCACAGGAGACAGCAATGAAAGATCCCTTCCCCACCTGCTCTACCAGCTGCCGATGTTCGGGAGCAGCTTGTGAGGCTTGCATTTCTATTGGGTGAAACTGAAGGAGAGGGTGTGGCTGGCCTTGCGCCTTTTTCTGCTCTGGTGCATGCGTCAGGCTAAGCATTGAAGACTGTGGGAGCACTGGGAGAGAGCAATTGAGAGGTAATATAAGTTAGTTCTGTGTGACAGGACACAAAGGGTGTTCATCATTTTTCTAGTTGTGGCTGCCGATCTGCTGGATGGCCAAATGTTGCATAACCTGTCATGCTTAAAAATCACCATACAGCCCTAGCTTGCCATTATACTACCCTAGCATACCTGTATACTAACCTAACCTGCCCCTATACTACCCTAGCCTGCTCCTATACTGCCCTAGCCTGCCCCTATACTGCTGTAGCCTGTCTATATATTACCCTAGCCTGTCTATATACTACCCTAGCCTGCCCCTATACTGCAATAGCCTGCCCCTATACTACCCTAGCCTGTCTATATACTACCCTAACCGGTCTATATACTACCCTATCCTGTCTATATACTACCCTAGCCTGTTCCTTTACTGCCCTAGCCTGTCTATATACTACCCTAGCCTGTCTATATACTGCCCTAGCTTGTCCCTATACTACCTTAGCCTGTCCCTATACTCCCCTAGACTGTCTATATACTACACTAGCCTGTCCCTATACTACCCTAGCCTGTCTATATACTACCCTAGCTTGTCTATATACTACCCTAGCCTGTCCCTATACTACCCTACCCTGTCTATATACTACCCTAGCCTGCCGCTATACTACCCTAGCCTGTCCATATACTACCCTGGTGTGCCCCTATACTACCCTAGCCTGTCTATATACTACCCTAGCCTGTCTATATACTACCCTAACCTGCCCCTATACTGCCCTAGCCCACCCCTATACTGCCCTTGCCTGCCCCTTGGAATTGAACATAATGGTATGTCATATAATTTTGCGGATAGACAAGGTGCTGTTGCATGTAAATCTGACTTCCTGATAAATTTAATTTTAGTTTTAATTATCATGATATAAAATAATGGACTTGGGGACTTTTTGGTGCGCATTTTGTTGGGGGGGACTGGGGCATTACATTCTTGGACCCTGGCAGCACAATGTCTTGAGCCAGCCCTGGTTATTATCATTGTCTTAACACACCTTTTCAGCCTACTGAAACTTTCTTCCCTTAGATTTGCTCTTTTAGACCCCTGATGTCCCCTTTAAGAAAACCAGTCACCTACACTATGGTATCTAATATTGAGCTTGCCAGCCCAATAAAGTTGAGTTAAGTTTAAAATGTTTAAAAATGTAAATTTAATAAAATAAGTAAATAAACAAAACATTCTTTAAAAGCCCCCTGCCCCCATATTCACACAATTTATTCAATTTAATCCATTTTCCACATATATTTATATATGTCTCTCTATATATATACATTTGTGATCATATCTGATGCATAAGTATCTCTTTATTAAGGCTATTCTGTCTCTTGCTGTACCTCATTGGTGGTGGAACATAGAAAAAGCTGTTGTGTTTCCCTCAGTCAGGGTAATATTCTAGAGTGTAAATATATTTATTTTCGAGGGGGTGGGGGGTTGTGATAGTAGGGATGATTGGGGGTATTTGTACTAGGAAGGGAAATTTGTGTGGAGGGGGGGATTTGTGCCTAGGGGGATTGTGCTGGAGGCATATGGGAGAGAGGATTTGAGCTGGGTGCTTAGGGGTAAACATGCAGATTAGTGTTAGATTTTTTGGGGGGAGGGGGGGCAGAGGGGATTTCGCTGACACATAATGCTCATACATCTGGGGGGGGGGGGGTGGGGCGCAATTTGGCAGGTTCACGCTGGGCTCTAGATGACCTGCCGGGACAAACAGCAGTGGTGCAATTCTAGGCCCAAACTTTGGGTTTCTGGTCCATTTGCGTTCGAAGACTGAGCGGTGTGCACTCCAGGACAACAGAGAGTGCTGCTACAGCCACTGACAGCCTTACCAGTTTTGGATGTAAGCCAATGGTTACCACCTACCACAGTCCATTCCCTTTAGGCTCTTAAGAATCCCTCTAAAGTGTCAAGCTTGTGTACTTTGCCATGTACACACAAATACAAATGCAAATTTGGTCGGGTGCACACATGTAAACAAAAACTACAGTTGTGCCACACTATTATGATTCGCCACGCATACCGGAGTGAGTGTTAGAGGAAATCCTGCAGAAAGTGGACTTTTTAGCGCTAATTGCGCGTACGTGCGCGTGCACGCGCCAGAGACGGCGCCACGCGGCTCTATTTCAGTTCAGCACACCCTGCAGCAACTGCTGTCTGATCTATAGCGTGTAGTTGTGTTCCCGATTAACCTGTACTCTGATTCTCTTTTCCTGTGACCCGGCTTGCCTGACTCTGCTGATTTCTGCCTGCACCGACCCCTGGATTGTCTATGACCACTGTCTTGCCTGACCCTTCTGTACTTTTGCTGCCTGCCTGTTGATGACCCTGCCTGAACCCGACCATCCATCTGCCTGCTCCTCTTGTACCACACCACCAGCAGGTTACACGACCCGGCCTGTACAACCACGCTCCAAGTGCACGAGTGCACCAACGGACTTCTTACCAACACCAGTGACCCAGTCCGACCCTCGTGCCATCTTGCACTCCTGAGCCACCTGTCTGCTCTACCAGGGGTTCCCGAGTCAGGATAGTAAGGGAGGTTGCCCGCTGCATAGTTACATACATAGTTAGTCAGGTTGAAAAAAGACACAAGTCCATCCAGTTCAACCAAAAAAAAAAAAAAAACATTTTTATACATATATATATATATATATATATATATACACAACCAAATAATCTCATATACAATCCTTCACCCACAGTTGATCCAGAGGAAGGCAAAAAACCCCAGCAAAGCATGGATCCAATTTGCTATAACGGGGGAAAACATTCCTTCCTGATTCCCTGAGAGGCAATCGGATTCACCCTGGATCAACTTTACCTAAAAATGTTAGTACCCAGTTATATTATTTACATTAAGGGAAGAATACAGGCCTTTTTTAAAGCAATCAACTGTGCTGGCCAAAACCACCTCTGGAGGGAGTCTATTCCACATTTTCACAGCTCTTACTGTGAAGAAACCTTTCCGTATTTGTAGATGAAATCTTTTTTCCTCTAGACGTAAAGAGTGCCCCCTTGTCCTTTGTGATGACCTTAAAGTAAATAACTCCAAACCAAGTTCACTATATGGACCACTTATATACTTGTACATGTTGATCATATCCCCCCTTAATCTCCTCTTCTCAAGTGAGAATAAATTCAGATCCTCTAATCTTTCCTCATAGCTGAGCTCCTCCATGCCTCTTATTAGTTTGGTTGCCCTTCTCTGCACTTTCTCCAGTTCCCCGATATCCTTTTTGAGAACAGGTGCCCAAAACTGAACTGCATATTCCAGATGAGGTCTGCATAAATCAGACTCTTCCACCAGGTACGTGACAGTATCAGACATCCATGCCTGAGTCTGCGCAGGGGCCCTCTCCAACGAATTAACTTTACACACACCTGGCCAGCCTTACTCGGGCGGTAAAGGCTCTCCAAGATGATTACGTGCGGCTGGAAGGCCAACTCCGGGAGCTCTCCGCACCACCAGGCCTGGGCTCACCGGCTTCTGGAGCAGAAGACCCGGAAACCACCAGCCTGGCACGCTTCTTCTGGGCCATGGCGTGTCTCTACGAGGACCCGCACCAAGCCGCCACGGCAGAATCTGCGCTCGACGAGCTCTGGCAGGGTCGCCGACACCGCCTGGAACTCCGCAGCGCTCTGCTTCCAGTTCCATTTTGGGCTTGTCTGAGCCTCTCAAACATGAGCTAGCCCGTGTGGATGTTCCTCTGACTCTGGATGCACTGATTGATCTGGCCATCCGGATCGATCGCCGCTTGCGGGTGCGTCACTCTGAAAGACTGGTTACCCTCCGGCGCCCAAGCCTCACTCCAGAGGAGAGGCTCAGTCGCATGACCCAGGACTTGTGCCTATATTGTGGATCTGCCGGGCACAGGGTGCGAACCTGCCCCGCCAAACGGTCTAGGAGTTCTTACCCCGCCAAGGGGGAGGTCCTGTCCCTGTCCAGTCCTACAACCCATTTGGTGCTCCTCATTACCCTACAACTGCCTGTTGGAGATGTCCCAGTCCGGGCCATCATAGACTCTGGGGCCTGCAGTTGTTTCATGGACCTGACCTTTGCAGCCCAGCACCAGGTTCCTCTCCAGCCTAAGGCACATCAAATGACTATTCATCTGGCCGACGGGTCCACTATCAGCTCGGGTACTGTGACTCACGAGACTGTCCCCATTCTAGCCCGTACTCCTGATGGTCATGTTGAGCTACTACGTCTGGACGCCATCACGTCACCGCTTTTCCCTATCATACTTGGGATCCCTTGGCTTCAGGCACACTGCCCACAGATCAACTGGGTCACTGGCAACGTGCTGTTCATGTCCTCCTAATGCCTGCACCACTGTTTCCCACAACTTGTGGATCTGGCCCTCACCATATCTAGCCCGGACCCGGACCTTGATACAGAAACCCTCCTGGCAGTCCTCCCAGAATACCATGAATTCCTGGATGTTTTTAGTAAGAAGGGGGCGGATGTGTTGCTTCCACACCGAGCATACGACTGCCCAATAGAATTGCTTCCAGGGGCAGAGGTACCTTTCGGCCCTCAAGGCATATTTGGATGACAATCTGAAAAAGGGATTCATCCGGCCTTCTACTTCCCCCGCCGGGGCAGGGATATTCTTTGTCGAGAAAAAGGACAAGTCCCTTAGACCTTGCATCGACTACCGGTACCTCAATAAGATCACGGTTAAGAACCGTTATCCCTTGCCCCTGGTTCCGGAGCTATTCCAGAGTCTCGGTTCGACCAATGTGTTCTCAAAGTTAGACCTTCAAGGGGCCTACAACCTCATCCACATTAGAGAGGGGGTTGAGTGGAAGATGGCCTTCCGAACCCGATTTGGCCACTACGAATATCTGGTCATGCCGTTCGCCTATGCAACGCCCGGCCACTTTCCAACATCTTGTCAATGACATTTTCTGGGATTTTCTTGACATATTCGTAGTGGTCTACCTCGACGGCATTTTAATATTTTCCTCATCCCTGGAAGAGCACCGTAGCCACGTCAAGAGCGTACTGAGCCGCCTGCGCCAGCATGGACTCTACGCTAAGGCTGAGAAGTGCGCATTTGAATGCTCTAGTATCTCTTTCCTGGGCTTCATCTTCACCTCCGGCATAACCATGGACCCCCAGAAGGAAAGGGGCGCTTTGTTGGCTTTGCTAACTTCTATAGAAAATGTATCCAGATCCCACCATGCCGTACATTCTGGAAGTGGATGCATCCGAAACGGCGTTGGGAGCGGCACTTTCTCAGAGATAAGGGCCTAAAGCCGCTCTTCATCCCATTGCTTTCTTTTCTCAGAAATGAACTCCCCCAGAAAGAAATTACGATGTGGGAGACAGAGAATTACTTGCAGGAATGGCGGTATCTGCTGGAGGGAGCTTCACATCGAGTTCTGGTGTTCACGGATCATAAGAACTTAGAATACCTGCGGACAGCTAAGAGACTAAAGCCCCGTCAGGCCCGTTGGGCCCTCTTCTTTTCCCGATTTCAACTCCACATAACATACAGGCCTGGGTCAAAAAATGTGAAGCCGGATGCCCTCTCCAGGATGTTTCATAAGACAGGGGAGTCTCCTCTACCAGATAACATCCTCCTGTCCCGGAGCTTCTTATTAACCCAAGAGGATCTCCTCTCTGAAATCCGACGGTCCCTTGCCGGGTTCGTCATTCCTCAGGACCCCAGGCTGATCCAACATGACGGGCTGTGGTGGCTGGGTACAAGAATCTTTGTCACGGAAGAACAACGTCTGACAGTCCTGGAATTGTACCATGATCATAAGCTGGCTGGTCATTTCGGGGGGGCGCAAGACTATGGAGCTCCTTGCACGTTCATTCTGGTGGCCTCGGGCCGACAAGGACTGCCGAGAATATGTTTAGGCCTGTCCCACCTGTATCCATAACAAGGTCAACAGGACCAAGGCCTGGGGGCTGCTAAATCCACTGCCAGTTCCAGAGCGCCCCTGGTTGCATGTGTCCATGGACTTTATAGTGGAGTTACCTCTGCTGGATTCTCCACCATCTTTGTGATAGTGGATCGTCTTACTAAAATGGCCCACTTCATCCCCATGAAGGGCACACCTACTGCCATCCAAACGGCTGAAACATTCATCAGGGAGGTCGTCCGCCTCCACGGAATCCCAGCCAACATCGTGTCTGATCGGGGAGTTGAATTGGCACTCTCCTTCACCTATCACCCCCAGACCAATGGTCAGACGGAGAGAATGAACCAAACATTGGAACAGTATCTCAGGTGCTATTCCTCATTCTCCCAGGACCACTGGGTCTTCCTGCTGCTGGTAGCCGAGTTCACCTATAACAACGCGGCCCACTCAGCCACAAACCAGTCACCGTTTTGGGCGAACCTCGGCTACCACCCCTCTTTCCTGCCTGACCTGGTACCAGAAAGTGCAGTACCTGCTGTTCAAGACATGGCCACCTTCTTGGTGGAAAACACCAAACTCTTGCGCGAGACATTATCTCGGTCACAATAGTACAATAAGCAAACTTTTGACAGTGGAAGACGAGGGGAGCTGGATCTGCAACCGGGCAACCAAGTCTGGCTGGCCACCAAGAACTTAAAGCTGTCCTGCCCCTCTAAGAAACTGGGACCTAAGTTCATTTGCCCCTTCCCGGTCAAGAGGAGAATCAACAGGGTGGCGTATGAGCTGAGCCTTCCTTCCTCTCTTTGGGTACACCCAGTATTTCATGTGTCCCTGTTGAAGCCGGTAACCCAGGACCAGTTCCCGGGAAGGAAAACGACCCCTTCGGAGCCAGTTATTATAGATGGCGAAGAGGAGTTTGAGATCGAGGCAATCCTTGACTGCAGAGTGAGAAGGGGTGTGACACAGTTCTTAATTAAGTGGAAGGGGTACGGACCTGAAGAGAACTCTTGGGTACCCAAAGAACACATTCATGCCAAGGAACGTGTCAGGTCTTTTTGGAGGAATCGCCCTGAACTGAAGGCCTGGCTGGGCATCCGGAGGCTGCCCCTTGGGAGGGGGGGGGCAATGTTAGAGGAAATCCTGCAGAAAGTGGACATTTTAGCGCTAATTGCGTGACCACGTGCGCTTGTGCATGCACCGTAAACGGCGCCAAACGGCTCTATTTCAGTTCAGCACACCCTGCAGCAAGTGCTGTCTGATCTACAGCATGTAGTGTGTGTTCCCGATTAACCTGTACTCTGATTCTCTGTTCCTGTGACCCGGCTTGCCTGACTCTGCTGATTTCTGCCTGCACCGACCCCTGAATTGTCTACAACCATTCTCTTGCCTGACCCTTCTGTACTTTTGCTGCCTGCCTGTTGACAACCCTGCCTGAACCTGACCATCCATCTGCCTGCTCCTCTTGTATCACACCGCCAGCCTGTTACACGACCCGGCCTGTACGACCATGCTCCAAGTGCACGAGTGCACCAACGGACTTCTTACCAACACCAGTGACCCAGTCCGACCCTCGTGCCATCTTGCACTCCCGAGCCACCTGTCTGCTCTACCAGGGGTTCCCAAGGCAGGATAGTAAGGGAGGTTGCCCTCTGCATAAGTCAGACTCTTCCACCAGGTACGTGACAGTGAGAGCAATGATTCTAGGGCCGCCATTTACTGTTAACATTCAGTTGATAAGCTTTAAGGCTTTTTAGGCCTAGTTCACATCTATGCAATTTTTAGTGCGTTTTCAGTTTTGCAGATACACACTATAGTCCATTAAACATGGTTTTCTATGCATGTAGTTCACATCTGTGCATTTTATGGAAAGAGCCAGGGACTTTTTTTCTGTTTTTTGGTACCATAGACTTCAATGGATCAAAAATGTGTATTGAAAAAAGCAAAATGTACCTGAAATATGCAAACTGCATAAAGCCTATGGACAATTTGAGGTACCATAGTTTTCCCCTGTTTTTCTAGTGCGTATAATTTTAAGACTTGACATATTTAGTATCTATTTACTCAACACAATTTAATCTTTTGTATTTTGCACATGGATAAACGCAAAATGGATATTATATTGTCTTTGTGTGCACTAAAATCAATGTGAGTGTATTTTCTACTGAAAATATATAGATTTGATAAATAGCATAATTATTGTGTGACATCAAAAATTGCAACTGTAACTGTTTTATTCAACAGCTTCAAAAGATACTCTGGCATATATCCCTGGTGGTCCAAAACTCTTAGGCCCCTTGCACACTTGTACGACCTGAAAGTCACTCAAATTCAACGCTACTTGAAGCAATGCCTGTGTACTCTGGAGGTCTATGGACCTCAAGCCGCATCAAAGTCAGACCAAAGTAGTGCAGGGACTCCTTTGAAATCACTGAGACTTGAAGTCGCACAGATATGAACGGTACTCATTGGAAATCACAGGGTACGACTTTGCAGTCACAAGTTGCAGGTGACTAAAATAAACAATAGGAATTCAGATTGCCGTCATAAGTAAACTCAGTCCCAGCCTTGCAGTTTACATATGGAAGAGTGAAGAGCTCAGATTCCTGAAAAGAAAAAATGTGCACCAGCATTGTGGATGTAAAGTCATTTTTTTGACTTGTACCTACAGGTAAGCCTATAATAAGGTTTACCTGTAGGTACAGTGAATATCTCCTAAACCTGCACGGTTTAGGAGATATTGACACTGCATGCATCCAGTGATGTCACTGGCGCTTGCGCTCTGAAGGGATGGCATGCCGATTTAATATAAAGACATTAGAAACCAAAATTGTTGTCCTCACAAGTACACAAGTGTAATGCTGACATCAAATAGATACTGCTGTTACTCAGTCTTGCTGCTCACGGCATGCAAAACGAAAATAATCCCAACAGGGCACTCTGTACACTTGGAATGCACAGTTCTCACATAAGCCCCAGCTTCCACTGTGATCTCTGTCAGCTATGGCAGCATTCCCTGACCGCCATCAAGCTTGTGATGTGCAACATTGTTAGGGATGCATTTCAGGGACATTATTCATCATCCTGGT
The DNA here is from genome assembly GCA_018402905.1 of Glandirana rugosa. Lineage (NCBI taxonomy): Eukaryota > Metazoa > Chordata > Amphibia > Anura > Ranidae > Glandirana > Glandirana rugosa. Next base: position 82,537 of record BLSH010197939.1, read on the forward strand.
AATGCAGCAAGCTTCTAAGAATTCATGTTCAAATAAATTCATATTTCTAAAACCATCCTGTTGCTTACTATAATATGAAAATTCTTGGTAACAGCTTTGCAACCACCAAAGCATAATGACAAATAACAGGTAAAAATAATTTATTATACATAAAACTGTGCAAAATCCACGCTAAATATGTGATATAAAAAATGTCAGCTGCTGGCACAGGCTAATAGATAAACCTTAAACAATACAGTATATACAAGATGTGCAGCGCTTATCCGTATAAGTGGCAAACCATACCGTTGACTGTATGTGTGCAAGTATTACTCCACAAAGTGTCATATATGAATAGCACAATATAAAATAATTGTAGATAAAAACTATTGATATTATATCACACTTATACTTACTTATACTTAAAGTGGTTGTCAACCTGTGACAGCCACTGTAACCTGCAGGTAAGCCTAGAATAAGGTGCACTGCATATCTCCCAAACCTGCACGGTTCAGGAGATATGAAGTGTTTTGCATGTGCCGACATCATGTCGGCACATGCGCAGTGAAGAAATGGCCTCCGTGCCGTTTCTCCACTGACCCAGTGCCGTGACTGACGGCTCCCGCACGCAGGCGCGGGAGTGATGTCACGTGACTCCAGCCAGTCACAGAGCCGGAGTCGCGGCCCCAGAAGGAAGAGGGGCAGAAGATGGACGAGGCCTGGAGCGGGGACATCGCTATACGCCGCAGGCTTCGTTTCCAGGTAAGTGGTACATAATGGGCTACTATGCGATGCATAGTAGCCCATTATTCTTCTGCTTTACAGGGTTATTATTGAGGAAGTAAACCCAATCTGGGTTTACTTCCTCTTTAAATATATACATATATTTCTTTACCTTTATATATACATTTAGAGTGAGTAATGAGTACAAGTCTTGGGCAACAATATTAAAACACCAATAGATGACATCAGGACGTTACCCAATGGATCACGTCCATTTTCTCCATATTTGTATCTAGAATGAATTTGCTTGGGTTTTCTATTGGATGGCAATTCCTTTATCAATATAGTGGTGTCTTCTATGCATGCCCTGTTTTCTGGTTGGTTCTATGCACATGGGAATTCCCTCTTACATTTATAGGTAAAGTTGATCCAGGGAATATCCGATTGCCTCTCGGGGGATCAGGAAGGAATTTTTCCCCCACTATAGCATATTGGATCATGCTTTGCTGGGGTTTTTTTGCCTTCCTCTGGATCAACTGTGGGTGAAGGATTGTGTACATGGGATTGTATGGTTGTGTGTGTGTCTATATATATATATATATATATATATATATATATATATATACATACATACATACATACACAGTGGGTACGGAAAGTATTCAGACCCCCTTACATTTTTCACTCTTTGTTATATTGCAGCCATTTGCTAAAATCATTTAAGTTCATTTATTTTCCTCATTAATGTACACACAGCACCCCATATTGACAGAAAAACACAAAATTGTTGACATTTTTGAAGATTTATTAAAAAAGAAAAACTGAAATATCACATGGTCCTAAGCATTCAGACCCTTTGCTGTGACACTCATATATTTAACTCAGGTGCTGTCCATTTCTTCTGATCATCCTTGAGATGATTCTACAACTTCATTTGAGTCCAGCTGTGTTTGATTATACTGATTGGACTAGATTAGTAAAGCCACACACCTGTCTATATAAGACCTTACAGCTCACAGTGCATGTCAGAGCAAATGAGAATCATGAGGTCAAAGGAACTGCCTGAAGAGCTCAGAGACAGATAAGAGTAAACGAGACTGTACGTGACACTCGACATTCCAGAATATATCTGTCCACACACCGAAATGATTAGATCAGGTTAGTCATATTAGTTTGTGTCGACCTGAGTTTACTTCAACATCTTAGTAGAGTTCCTACTAGTCTTCTTTACCTGTCGTGGACTCAATTTATATACTCACAGTGTCGTTTCCCAGACTTACGAATCCTGGTACACTATAAAGTCAAAAAGAAAAAATTATTTAGAAGTTTTTACAGTTGTTAAAACACAAAAAGACAGTTATACCCCACGACACACATGTAATTACTCCTTTTATTTACTTGAATTTACTAAAATCGTTTACCGACGTTATATTGTTTCTCACTTTTTAC